>APFE030937014.1:0-11018 GCA_000404065.3 Pinus taeda | reverse complement strand
AAAGCATTTATGAACCAAAGTTGGGGGAACGGTCGAATTCGAATTCAAAAAGTGCTATAAAATACAAAGGCCTACCCAACAAACAACACTTGGTCATTTGTGAATTGAGTGATTGAGTAGAGCCCTGAGCATTGATTGAGCCCCTGAGTTCGTGAGTGCTAGATTTCCTGATGAGTACAATGGCAACTTCTCAAGATGTTATGGACATAGTAAAAGTGACCATTGAGGAGGCCATGTAGGCCCTAACTGTGGGGGATGTTCTAAAAGGTGTCAAGATTGTGGTAGAAATCCCAAAATCACCATGCACACCAAGACCCAAGAGGGACAAACAAGCAATGGCTCCTGTACGCGTTTCTCCATGGAACCCGCTGCGCAGTAAATTGTTAATGGAGGAGAAGAGGAAAGCTGTCACTATAGAAATAGATGAATAGGAAGAATTTTTGTAGGAGATGATCATCACAGAAGAAGAAGAAGATGAATCCATGGAGGTGGATACTCAGCCTACGCACTCTACGACCAAACTACCCGCCTATGTCCCCCCATGAAAAGGGAAGGCCAAAGTGCCCAAGAACCTGGACGAGACCAAGAGCTCGCTCCAGACCCCGCTCCTCCCAAATGGCATTATGTTTGAAGGCACACACATGGGCCGTGTTCCAAGCATGAAATTCAAAGATTGGGACCTCGCTGACCACAAGAAGTTCCCTCACCTTGAGACTGGAAACCTCATGAAGCAGAACACCATGGGGGTGATGACAACATTAGATCTATGAAAGTGTTTGTGCAGAGTGGAAAAGGCTGGGCTGCTGAACCTACTCTGGGTGCCACATTTCCACCGTGCCCCAATAACCATTTTCGTCATCAGGCAGCTACTCTGCCTAGTTCTTGATGGGTGTTTATGGTTGGAGGAACCTATCCCCATCACGACAGACTTGATTCATCGTGTTTCTCGGCTTCCATACAAAGGAGAGGACCCCGCGGCCATATCAAAAAGAAAGGGTACTGATTTGGCCATCGCGGAGACCATGAAGAAGAAGTACAAGCTGGAAAAGAAGAAAAGGGGCTACGCCATCTCCAACATCAAGGACAAAGTAGTACGCATGGCAACCCAAATCCTTGCAGGAAAATTTATGCGCAAGTGTCGCGCAAATGAGGTACCAACGTCAGTGGTCACACTGGCAGAGCAATGCACGGAGGGGGTCCAATTTAACTGGTTTGAGTTCCTCTCCATAGAATTCTTAGTGAATTGCTGCGAAGCCCAGGAATAGGGAAAAACGTTCCACTATGCAAGGTTGTTGCTGTCCATAGTGCTCGTAGTTGGAGAATTACTGGAAGATAGTCAATTCCCCATAATTGATAGAGATTTACCGGAGGCCACGAAGTATGCTTCACTCTAGGCCATGAAGGATGCGAAAAGGATACATGAAAGCAAGATCTTCTGGGTGCTCATGGAGATGAACATCCGAATGTGGATCAATCGTAAGTCACAATTGTCACCCATGGTTTACAACATTCTATAGAGTTTTGCAAAATTTCAGGCAGACATGCATAACATATATATCAAGGCATGCAAGGACCCAATGAAGCAATGGACAAAGCTACCCTTTGTAGCCACTGACAATGCCATTTTTAATGTCCTGGAGGCAGGGCCGCTGGAATGGCACACCCTAGACATCACAGAAATCAAGAAGTTGGCAACACAAAAGAATAAAGACGATGCCAAGATGCACATCGCACAATTGGCCAAAAAAGAATAGA
Organism: Pinus taeda; assembly: GCA_000404065.3. Taxonomy (NCBI): domain Eukaryota; kingdom Viridiplantae; phylum Streptophyta; class Pinopsida; order Pinales; family Pinaceae; genus Pinus; species Pinus taeda. The sequence goes on along the minus strand of APFE030937014.1, from coordinate 9,263 downwards.
AGAAAACAGCAGCAGCAGAAGTGCAGGCAACACAAGCCGCGGCATAAAAAGCAGGCTAGTAGATCCAGTAAGCAGCAACTCAGTGCACTGTTGACCTCCACGTAGTTCAAGAACAGTTGGAGGGACTCCGGACAAAGATCGTCGTGCCAACAGAGTGACTCGAGGGCGAGTCACTATGTTTGTGTTGGGGGCCTGTTGGGCATGGAATCCCCCCAAGGCATGTTTTCAGGCTCAAAGCCCATGTTTTGACCCAATATTATTGTAACGTTCCATGAATAACAGGCGCGGGGTGCAAAAAGTATGATAGAGTCACAAGGTTGTCCGCCCTAGTATAATGTCAGCTAGATAGACCTACCCATGGTCCGCAGACCATGGGATTGTATAAATAGAGCGAGGCTCTAAGTGTAAAAGAAGAAGAAGTAGATATATAGGAAGAGAGGCTAAGGAAGTAAGTTGAAGTGTGACTTTGGGTCGTAGAGTAGGAAAAGGCTCTACAGCTGAGTGCGCAAACCCCTGCAACTGAGTGCATGGGGTGGAGTCGAGTCTGTAACCAAGGAAGGAATTAATGAAGAGAATTTTTATCATAATTCTGTGTATCTATTCTTGGGTTAATGCATGTTTGATATAATTTTCAAATATATTGTTTATTTACTACGCGCACCTGTATGAATGGTTTATGTTGTTAAGTATTACTTAAAGCACGTAAGTAGCCTAAAATAATCAACTAACAGTGGAATACCAGTAAGGTCTTAGGTAATAACACAGAAGCGCAGCATTCATCCCCTAAGTAGGGTTGCGCAAAGGCATTATATCAGGCTGCGAGGTATGGGAAAGTGCGAGAAGCGACTTATGCACAGGGTCAAACCGTGAACCACTTGAACTCATTAGACATCTTCAGGGTGCAGAAACTTGGTTCTAGCACCCTCCCATACTACTTCGGGTGAGACCTCAGTCCACGCTCCGCGAACTATTGCTGAAAGGGCCAGTAGTACCAGGATTTGTTTGGTTAACTTAACTCAAAACCTAGGTCAGGCCCCAACAAGCCAACACATGATGTACCATCAAGCCTTCAACCATATACTCATTAGCTTCACCCTCAAGGTATTTGACTATCATATTGTGACCTTCACAAGTATCTCCTCCATATTTTGTTAAATTGGTTTTTCACAATGATATAATGATCCAAAGTGTTTTATTCATCACTATTTGATTCACTTGAAGATATTTCATCTGAATCAGAAACAATTTCCCTTGCAGATTCCTTATTCTTGTCTATAGAATCATTTTGAAAATAAACTCATATTGTTTTATTCTTTGATGGGAGCTCCTCCTCTAGTATAACTATCAATTATATCTTGAAAATTCACTTTACAAGATGATGGACAAGTGCTTTGGGGAGAAACTAAAATTTTGTTTGAAAGATTATGTCAAAACAAATTTTTGTTTGCCTTCATGCCCAGAGAATTCATAATGGTTTCTTGAACATGATGTGCAATTGTAAAAACAATTGCCATAACTCGTATATGATGCTTTACTAACTCTAATTTGTGTTCCTGGAATTTTTCTCTCAATACATACAAGTTCCTGTAATCAGGTCAAAAATCATGACCCCATTTGAATAAATAATTAACTTCATCAATAGCAAAATAAGTAATACTGTGACTTTCTACAAGCTCGTCTAATGACCCAATTACTTGTCAAAGTTTCTTTAGATAGGCATAAATAATGTCATAATGCCTACCATATCTCTATCCACGATGCTTTTGTCAACTTGCAGTGAACCGAGGAAACAAGAAAAAACTACATTTAAGGCCAGCTTCAAGAATTGATCATTCATAAGGTTGATTAATGGAAATATAAACACTAAAACTTTTCAAGTCAATAATCCAGGAAGAAAGAAGTAAGGCAATTTTCCTAAACCTATTACTGCAAGAACAAGGTAGTATTAATGACATTCTCATGCCTTCAAAATATCTTCTGAAAGAACTTCAATTCCTTATAGCCAACGTGTTGTCATAAAATATATTTTTCTTTCTATTCCCAATCCAGTTGTGTGTCTTGTAAAAGATAAATGTGTTGACTATTGCCACAAAAATCATCCTAAAACAAATGTAGTTTCCTACTATCATTTCTAGTTTCATAACTAGATGATGAATTTTCACAACTATCCATAGATCTAGACCCATCACATCTTCTAGTGGGTTTGAATTTCTCTATAAGCATAGATTGCTTTGTTGCATAAAAACCACTATCAGTGAGCCAATATTTTTTTTAGATGTTACATTCTTCTCTAAAATGACTGTTGGGCATATTATTTTGACCATTCATTATTCTATTTCAATCTCTCCTAGAAATGGCAGAATCACCTTCCAAAATGAAATCTATGGCATCACGTACGAAATGAGAAACAAATTACACCACTTCCAATGCAACACTAAATTCAAAACCCATAGAAACAAATTCAACAAGCACTGCATATTTAGATAAAATGATTGTTTGTTCCATGACAGAATATAGTAATATTTCCATATCTACAAAGGTTTGGTCTTGTTACACTTCCTAAGAAATGCATCACATGCAGCTCCAAGCATGGAATTGAGTAAAATAGAGAGTGGGATTTCTGTAGGAGAAGAAATTATGTTAGCTTCCACTTCGTCTAAATTTTTCATGCTCTTCGTTTTAATTGCTTCAGCAAGCCTTCCTATTTAACTTGGTCTGCCTTTATCAGCTCTCCACAACCTTAACCATGCCACTTAGTACCCTCATCAAGCCTCTTATTTCATCCACAATTCCTCGTCCTACCATGTTCTTCATGTGAATTCCTAAGTAGGCCCTATGGCCCTTGTGGTTAACACAGAACATGCTCAAACCAACCTCAACTACTATTTTAGGTCTTCACCCACAAAGATTCACCTGGTCTTATGTAATAAAACTCGTCCTTGATTTGGTCAGCTTGAGCACAGAACACTTCTATATAGCCTCTTTTGGACAATTGTGTCTCTTTAGTGCTTCTCTTTCTCCACAAATGAGATCCTTTTCAATTGACTTTAGTGGTTTCTCTTTCAACAAATCTTTGATACCATGTTGAATTTTCTACAATAAGCACTGTAGAGATCAAAATTATGATCTGAAAATTACTACCTAATGATGTTTAACAATTTCTCTTTATGTCAATGATATCATTGAGCAATTATACACGGAAAATATCAATGGTAATCCAACAAAAATAGTAAGATCAAAAAGAGACAAAAATTCACAATAGAGATAAAAAAATTTCCCTTAGAAACCCAAACTTTGGAGAAAACCCATCAACTTTTATTCTAAGTGAAATTATTCTCAACAAGGTTTACAATTCCAAATTGTCTAGAAACCTATGCCAAAAATACAAGTCCAAAATTCAGTCAATTTTGTCCTCTATCTTCTCTCATGTGTGGTTGTTATAGAAGAGACATGATAATAAGTGATCAAATGAAGTGTCACATCATGTATATATACACAAGTCAAATGGGTGAATTTTACCAAGGGACACACCCTTTCATGGTGGGGCTAGCTTAACTTCTTGAGCTTATATGATGCCCAAAATAAAATTTATTTTATTTTAATTTCCACAATTCTTCTAGGTCGACTTAGGAGGCCTCTTGGCATGCTGGAATACCTCCTGATGCTACACAAAAATCAACAGTTTTTGGGGCCATGCTTTCGAAGGTGCAGAAGAATCCCAAGGTTGAGAACATTTTTTATTAGCATACTATGGAGAAAATTGATAGATAAGTTCTTGAGGCATACCTAGAATCTTCCAAGGCCCTTTTGGATTAATCATGAAAAGTTGTTATGTTGCCCCGTTTTCTTCTTAATAACTTTCTTTGAGTCTAGGAAATGAAGGAAAGTCCTTTATTGCATGACCTACTACATAAATAGCACAAATTTCAATGTGATTCAAAGGATAATCTTTACAAGTATGTTTCTTTCTACACTTAGAACAAAAAAAACAAAAGTTGTGTTTTCCTCTTCCTACTTATTTTTATAATGTAAAATATCTAGTTGCAAATTCAGAGTACTAAGAATATTATATTTAAAAAATTTGAACAATTTCCCTAATTCAACCATAGCTACCCTATTTGTTGCAACTTTAATAAATTTCAAAATAGTGTATTTATGTCCCTTACCAGTTCTAGCATGGCTTCAAGAGTATTTCCTATGAAGTTCATTAATTTGAGAAAATATTAGTTGAGAAACATCCCCAATACCCATCAAATATAATAAATCTATATATTTATCTAGGATTCCTTCTAAAAAGATAGCCTGAACAGTGTCTGGCCCCATTTTGTTGTGCTTTGAATGTTGAATATTATATAATAACCTTTAATGATAGTCCTTGGCAAGCTCTCATCCTCCTTTCGTGTTATCCTAAATATTTCTTTCTCATGTCTCAAGTTTTGTTATATTCTTATACCCTTTAACAAGGTTTTTCCCATTTCTTGCCAAGTCCAAATTGTGTCTCTCATGGTCCAATGAACCAACGCAAGGCTAAGTCCTTGAGAGTATATGGGAATAATTTAATATTTTACACTTTGTTAGAATAATTTTGACTCTGGCACAATAAGTTAATTCGAAAAGAAATGCATTAGGGTCTTTTGATGCTTTACCATGGAGGTGTGGCAGAGCTAGGGGAGGTATATTCTTCATCTAGACTAAAATAATAGGATCCACAATTGACAAGTCGAAAGTAACTTTCCTTCCTCATTTTCTTGCATCCTTCTCTATTTGTTGAAGTGTACCTCTCCCTCATCAGTAAAAATTATCTCTCCTTGTCCCTTTATCATATTTTTGCATTCAAAAGAACTAGATTCAAATTCTTGATTCAAAGAGGTTGATCTTGCCATTGTTTCAGGTTTCGTTATTTAAATTCCTTTCCTTTGTTGAAATCAAAATATATTCAAGTGGAGAGGCCCATGGCCTTAAAATCTTCCACTCAATATATTTTTACTTCTTTGAACTATTTTTTATAGGATTTATATGTGCTTTGAGCAATTCAATTTCATTCTCTAGCCCTCCTTCTACTTATTTACCTATAAATAGGTTAGTAGATGAAAAGGTTTAATTTGGCATAATAGGTGCTTTCATTTTATTTTTCCTTTTCAAAGAAAGCTCCCCTAATTCTCCATTTCTCTATGCATATAGCACTAGCATGGTTCAAAACCTGCAATTAACCTAATAACTTTGCAATGTTGGCACCAAACTGTTAAAATTGTTGAAATAAAAGCAAGGAAAAAATCAACTATTCCTTTAACACCTCCCTCGAAATGGAACCAAAAAATCTAGGAAATGTAATTTCTTAAACTATTGACCATTAAATTATCTATCCATAAGCTTGTAAGCTTATGATGTGTTGGAAAAATATATGCAAGGCTAGGTAGGAACCTAATCTTATGCACTGGCTCATTTGATAGGTCATTTCGAGAAACCAAAGTCAAGGAGAAATATGATATTCTCTCTTAAAGGTCGATATGGCTATGTTTCAATGAAATTAACAAACAAACAAAAATTAATACTTTGGCATTTAATTTCTCTACTAGTAGAATAATTTTTGTAGCCTCATTATAGTTTTAGAAATATGATCAAAAAGCATTCAAACTATCAAACCCTTCCCAGTGTATCTTTTGATTATATTTTTATGCCCTAAGGAATTTATATCCCTTTCAAGGTTCCCTTGGTTAAAAACACTCAAACCCCTAGGTATAAACAAACATGTTATCAGAATTTCATTATCACATTGTTCATTGAAATATGCCAGGAAAATAAAGGAATATAATTGTATTGAAAATTCAAGTAACTATGAATAACTTAAACATACAATTAACAAATAAATAAATCAACTACCTAAAAAAATAAAATAACACAACGTATATAGGAGAGAGGCGGCCTTGCCTCTCCTAGCATGCCTTAAAAAAAACTTGCAGTGCATTTTTTAGGTTGCACAACAAAATTAGATTTTATTTCAACAACCAAAAAATAAAAATCAAATGGTCCCTATTGCCTTAACAATTTAATTACACTTATAGTTTTCCCATCATAACCATCCCATGGCTATATAAGTTTAGGATTTATATATTTTTAAGATTAAATATGGAAGACAAAATATAGAAGGTGTTAATGCCTATGTATAATTTCCCTTGTATACTGGATATTAATGTTTAACTTAGAATATATTTTGTTACATCTTTTTGAGTGACTGGGAAAGAGGGAGATTAGTTCAGTTCTAGATGAGAGAATAAAACATAGAGTATATGAGAGAATAAAACTTGACCGGAGCTCTCCACCTATATAGAAGAAGGTTCTATATATTTGGATGACTTGAAACCATGTCATCATCATCCTCCACAATATCCATATGCTTGATTTCACTAACATCTAGAAAAGGTATCTTGAACAACATGGAACTACCAGAAATATTTGTTTTCCTATTTCTATTGGAATTTTGTGTGAAGACACTACCATAATTTGGCGAAGGCACTACCAAAATTTGGGCAAAGGGAACTACCAAAATTATGTATGAAGGTCACTACTAGAATTTTGTATGAAGGTGCTACAATGTTCACTTACAAGCTGTCATGAAATGTTGTTAATATTTCAAATTAACTGAGAACTTACAAAATACACTTCAAGTATCCATGAAAACATTAGAAATGATCAAATTAATAGTCACATACTCATTAAGCTCTTTGTGGCCTATAAATAGGAATTATGTGGAAAATAAATGGTAAATCGGTGAAAATGAGTAATAAATGAAAGGGTGATAGGCTCAATAATCTTCATAAATATGTCAAAGTTAAGGCTCCACAATTGACTCATAAGGTCCATTTTAGTGGTAGGTCCCAATTTGAAAATTTTTGTCCAAAATCTTCTCGAGCCATTTTGCGGCATCAAACAACAATTTTTTGGGTGAAAACTTTGTGAGGACAACTATTAGCCCATTAACATTGTTATATACACTAATACCTTTCCAACAATGTGAAAATCACGTCATTTAGAACTCATTTGTGGAAGGTATGCCCTTTTTAAGTTACATACCTTATTATTCACCATGTTATGAGTGGATTCCATGCTAAGCCCCATTAACCACACATGTGGGTCTAGCCACATGTAAACTTTCAATAATACTCTAGAAGGTCCAAACCTTATCACTAATTAATGGTTAAGGAATGAAAAAATTCTAACACTAGACAACTATCAAGCTATGTTAAATATTGGGTTGTTAAGAGGGAAGTAGATGTTATAGTATCCATTTAGGCCATAATTTCATAGGAAAATTCATATTGAGTGCCCCTTTCTCTGTATTTGTATGTTATAACTAAATAAAAGAGAGTAGAGCATAGGCCTCGCCTTCTATTTTTGTTTTTTACCATTATATATTACCTAGGATACATCTTGTATTGATTTGTATGGATAGTATGTACATTTGCTCGTTCTTTCAATTTTTTGTTTTAGTTTTTTCATAAATCTAAGCAATATACTAATAACAAAGTAAATATGTTACTAAAAACCATCTTGTGAAATATATGTGGTATTTTATGGATGAAAACCAAGTTTTAAAATAGTATGTCACACCAAAAAAAAAGTATTTCATGCATGTCACACCACACCAATGTTTATGTAAGTGTGAAACATGAAGGACAAGACAATTTTTATGGTATGGATGAAACGGAGGTTTTAAAGTTCACATTAGGAGAAAATATCATAAAGGGTGCATAAGAGAAAATTGTTTGGTGAGGTGTGTATAAGATAAAATGTGCACATGAGAAGGTTTCTTTTGGTGTGTGAATCATTCCAAGAAACTTTATGATATGAACAAAATTACTCCATCATCCCAAAGTTTTAAAGGATGTGACACTTAAAAATTAATGCATCAACCCAAAATTTAAAAGGATGCAAAACATAACACAAATTTCGTAGGGTGTGATATACAAAAATTAACACATATGATAACACATATGACATTCAAAATATTTTTTGGTGTGATACACTCGAAAAACATGTCTCACACAAAATCGGTTTTGGTGCAGAACACTCCATAGCATGTCATGTTGCACCAAAGTTTGTTTATATGTGATACATTACCAAAAGTTTAAAAGGGTGTGGCACATGAATCATATTGCACCAAAGTTTAACAGAGGTGTGATATGTTGCACCACAAGATATTTTTTCTTCAATACATTTCCTTGAAAAATTCAAAGCATATTACACTAAAAGTTAAAAGGCGTGTGACATAGGGCATATCACATCGAAATTTAAAAAGGGTGTGATACAACATGTTAACACCCAGGTTGTTCCCTATGACTCCTTAGGGAATACGGCCGGGGTAACCACTAACCAATCTTTGGATTACAGCTTCTAGCCCAGCTGTAATCAGAGAGGGCTCTCTCTTTTATGGTTTGTCACTGTTTTAATGAAGTTTTAGGCTAGTTATGAAGTGAATTTTTGTTCGTTTTTATGTTTGGTTGGGAGGATGCTTCTGATAACTTTTAGAGTCTGTCTACAGGTGAAACTAATCCATTGGGCAATGGGGTCTGTAGCTGTTGTGTTGTTGAGATCTTGAATTAAGTGTTGCTGGTGTTACAGGGCCTGTGTGTATTTCATAAAACAAAATGTGAGTTATGATAGTGAATGGAAAACAACTAGCAAAGAGCATTTAAGGTTTCTTTACTAAGCTGGTTAGTGTGAAAGAGGTCTATTACTTAGGAGCAATTACTCGAATTCCTAATACAACAGAGCACTGTGATGATATAGTACTAAAGGTAGCACTGAAGAATTACTCTTTAAATACTTTATCTGAAGAAAACATATAAAAACAGCGAGGATTGAACTCAGGGTAATCAAAGATTAAATCCTGGGACTATTCTTTTTCCTGGCTATTCAGAGATTGAATATATGTGGGAAACATGAAAGATACAGGAAAGTATAACAAACATAATTGTAATAGAGAGGAATGAGGAAACTTATTGAGCCATGAAATACACAGGAATCCTGCAATTTTGAGCCACACACACCATCAGGAGATCAAGGGACACAATGCTTGAATAAATCCCATTATCCTTTGTATTAGCTGTATGAGAGTTTACAATATGAGAATAACAGAAGAGATATCAGGCGATTTCTTACATCCGGAGTCCAACCCCTCTAAACAAATGCGAGGGGGAATATATAGATGTTTCATACAGAAATATCTCAGGTATTTGAGTCATCTGAGAGGAAAATATCTCTTA
>APFE030937008.1:89466-128650 GCA_000404065.3 Pinus taeda | reverse complement strand
GTCAAAGTAGAGGAGACTTCTTGTCGGACCCTGGGAGGAGCTTGTACAGCATCAAGGCACAGGTTGTAAAGTTCTTCTTTCATTTGAATTAATGCAATCAGATTCATTTTTCTCAACAAGTTGTCTTATGTGGTTTGTTTCATAATCTCCTTGATCATTATGATGAATATGCTTTATGATATTGGCTTTTCGGGTGCTATTTAATTTGTTTTCTTGTTTGTGTTTGCAGACTTATGCTTCAAGGAAGCTCATTTGGAGCAAGGGAGCGAGGCTTCCACAAAATTGCATTGGACCCAAGGTAGGCCTAAAACACTTGTTTGCCTTTGTTTTAATTGCATATTTAGAGAAAGATAGTTTTTGATTGGCTTGCTTGTCACTAGATATCTTTAGATACTAGGAAGGTTGATCTTGTTCGCAACCTCGACTCATTCCACGTGACAAAATGGCGACTCCACTGGGGACTTGATTGTTTTCCTTGTTTTTCTTTGACTTGAGAAACTTACCTTTTTGTTTCTGTTTTTGGCTTTTTGTGTGTGGAAATGGGTGGATTTAGTGGATCTAGGTTTGTTTTGGCTTTTCATAACTTTAGGAGAAGTCCGCACTCTGTGCTTGTATCATAGTGCGTACCTCCACGCATGTTTACTTTGCACACAGAGCATGCACGCACCTGTGCAAACTCTGAGCCTGTGGACCCTGCTAAATTTTTGAAAAACTTGATTTTTACTCTTTTAATTAGTTTTATCTTGGTTCAGGTGTTGTTATCCTCTGCCCAGACCTGCATGTGACTTGTCAAAAGATTTCCTTGGTCTAATTTCATTGGTGTTAGGGTTTTAGGTGAAATTTCTAGAAGTTTTGGTTCCCGTCTTGATTTTCATTTTGGTCGTGTAGTAGCTCAGAGCTTAGAAGCATAGAAGCCTCAGATCACCTTGGTTTTTACTGGCCTTCTTATGAGTTTGACCATTTGCAAAATCTACCTTTGTTGATGAATCCATCTTGAGTTTTCTCTTTCCAAAATTTTGAAAAGCTTGTGTTAAAATTTTGGATTTCACTTTTACAAAAAAGAACAAAAATCATTTGTTTTTGACTGATTTGTGATTCTGGACAAGTTAGTCCTTGGTTTCCTTATTGCCAAGTAAAACATCCTTGAAAAAACAAAAACATTTTGTAAGCTTTTACTTCAAGTAGTTTTTTATAGTTTATAGATCTTAAGATTTGCTTTGTTCATAGTTTTCTCAAGATTTGCCTTATTCATAGTTTTCTCAAGATTTGCTTTAGTCATAGTTTTGAGTGCTTTTATAAAAATACAAAAATCTCTTTTGAAATTTTTTTGTTTTGGTAGCATTTGAGCGTTTGAATGAAAAAGGAAATTCTTGTGCAAATAACTAGTTGTCTCGTTTTGAGTGCATTGGAACAAAAACTCTTCTTTAAATTTGTTTGTTAAGAAATATTTGTGTTTACACGCATTTTCATTCTCAAACTCTTTCCTAGCTAGAAGTTCATTGAAGAGAAAAAATTGTTTGATCATCTTAAGTGCATCTTTTTAGTGATTTTAAGTCGAGTCTTCACACCACGAGTTTCATCTCCGCACCTCTTGACTTAATCAAAAACCAATAAGAATAACGCTTAAGGTAAAATTAATATAGAAATCTTTTTATTTCTAGGGCTCTATTACACCAACATAGCTTAGGCTAGTGTCTTGGAGTAGGAAGTACTTAACTCTCCAAGATAGTAAAACAAACAAGTAGTTGTATCTTGCGGTAGGAGAGAAAGCCAATTGTTGCATCTATGCTTTGGGAAAGCTCCTCTTAAAGGAGAAGCACGAGATCGTGTCCGAACCAGTGTGGGAATCAATCCTTCCTCATTGGGAATGATGCCAGACATTCACGTATTAAAAATGGTAAACCTTGGATTAACCATTGTCGAGGAGCCTGGGGTCACTTGTTGGTAAACCTTGGTTTATGTCAAGGAAACTTCAAGTGGATTGAGCTTGTTACTCTGCCCTTGCATGTGTATCGGATCGTAGACTGTTCCCCCAGGTATATTTGTTTTTGTTGGTAACCATAGTGACCATATTCTATAGGATTCTTCCTAAGGTGACGGTGGCGGGAATATCCCACTGTACTTGGAGGAGACGTCAGCTAGACTCACTTGGATTTTCTCGGGGGTTCTCTTCACTCGAGACGGTTAAGTGGAGAATCTTGTGCCAGTCTATTCCTTAAGCAGGTTGCTGGGGTAACTATTCCAACCGCTATTTCTGTATCGAACTCTGCGACGTTGGATTTCATCACCAACTAGTGTTTTCGGTATGGAAAGTTACTGTTTGTGTGTGATTGATCTCCTAGATTATTTAGGCATGTGATTCAATTTGTTTGGTTCTTAAGAGGCTTTAGGTGGTTTTCATTGAGATTTTACTTTGTTTTCGTGTGAAGTAGTTAAAAGTTTTTAACCGTGGCTGAATTACCGAGGAAGTCCCATAGACTTTGGGGCCAACCTCCTGAGTTTTCACCAAGCCAGCTTGAAGGGCTACAGGCCCTGGTAACTCCTAGTGACAGTAGAACTGGGTCGCCTAAAAGAGGGGAATCCACTTTGGTAGGATATAATCATGATTTTTCGGCATTAATAGCATATTATAGTACACAGCCTGTATCCGTTTCAGATGTTACTAGTAGTGTTGCATCTACTAGTGATATAGGTGAAGAACCTAAAATATCTGAACCCGAATCTGAAATTGCTGCTACTCCAATATCACGGTTTGCTTCTCCAGCTTCTAGTGGTCCTAGTTCACCTAGGGTAGAAACAATAATTACCCAAGATCTTCCTTCTGGACTTATAGCTATTGAAGAACTTTCTATTTCGGACAACGAAGAAGGCATTCCTATTCCAGAAGATCGACCTACCTTAGACCTTAGGAAGCATGAATCAATCTTTTACAGTCCACCTAGGAGTAGTGCTTGGTATCTTTCATTAACTAATTTTTTGGAAAACCCGGGCCTAAGTTTTTCACCACCTCTTATTTCTTATCACCCAACACCTAGAGGTTACTATCCTCCGTTGAATATGTCTAATCAGTCATCCATGTTTTCTAAATCTCCAGAAGCCTTTTTGTATGGCGTTCCTTCTATTCCCGCTGGGTATCAGTCCATGTTTGGTACTTTTTCGGGAGCATCTCCTCAACCTATTGAACAAAAGTTATTAACTGGAAGTAATGGTACTAAACTGTTGAGTGTAGAAGACATTCTCATGATGTCAGGTTCTATTCCCAATCCTCAACCGCAAGGTGGTCAGTCTCCGCCTAGGGGGCAACCTCAAGGTATCAAATATGTGCCTAGGGGGCAACCTCAAGGTACCCAGTATATGCCTGGGGGGCAACCTCAAGGTACTCATTTTGCGCCTGGGGGACAACCTCAAGAACAGTACATACCTATGGGACAGTACGTTCCTCAAGGTCAACCCCAGACTCAATATGTACGCCAAGGTCAACCTCAGTATCAATATGTACCCCAAGGTCAACCTCAGTATCAATATGCACCTCAAAATCAACCTGAATATCAATATGTAGCTCAAGGTCAACCCTAGTATCAGTACGTGCCTTAGGGTTATCAACCCCAAGGTCAGTACCAAGCTCAAGGTTACCAACCACCTTCAGGACAATCATATTATCAACCCTCCCCTCAACCCAGTTATGGTCCTCAATATCCTCAACCTATTATGGGTCCATACCCCGAAACGAATTTAGTGTGGGATCCATCCCAATCTCAACAGGTCTTGCAACCGAATGCGCAGTTGTCATCTCAAACTAGATAACTCTTGATTTCTTGTTCATCCCAGCAACCTATCCAATCTACTGTTCAAACTTCTGCACCTTTTGTAGTTTCTCAGTCTGGGCCTAGTATGCCTCGTACTCTGCCTCAAATGTCTACTGCAACTACTGCAACATCTGCTGCATCTACCCCACCTTCTTCTGGAGTATCGACAACTCCGGTTTCTATTGTCCCTGTATCTATTCCTTAGACATCTTTACCTCAGTCTGGACCCACGGTCCACACTTCGGTTCAGATGCCTGTAGGAAGTATGGTTGTCACCACTCAACCTCAGTATAATCAACAACTGTACCAAGGACAGTACCAATACGGTCCTGCTACGTAGAAACCAACCTATCAGTATCAATTGTACCCTGGGTATACATATCAACAACCTCAACAACCCCAATATGGTCCGGTTAATCCTGGTTTTCCAGGAGGTCAAAATATCCCAAATGCGATTCCAATTCCTAGTTATCTTGGATATCCTCCTCCTGGGGTTGGTCTGCAGACCCAGAGTTTTAGGGACCCTAATCGTCAGTTACCGTTTATCGCAACTTTGGACTTTCCTGACTTGACGCGCCTTACGAACGATCCAATTAACTATCTTCAGTATTGGCTGCCAATGCCGCATAAGTTGCCCAGTGATATTCCTATGTTCGAAGGTAAGCCAAGAGAGGACTCGTCAAACCATGTGATGACTTATCACCTCTGGTGTGCATCTAATTCCATTTCAGATGATTCAATTCGTTTACGACTTTTCCAGTGCACTCTAATTGGTCTTGCGGCCAAGTGGTACATTGAGTTACCACGAGCCACTTTTTATAACTTTAGTCAGTTAGCTACCTCGTTTTTAACTCATTTTCAGTTGCCAGTCAGATATGACAATGGAACGGAATTATTAACTTCATTAAAGCAGTCAACGTCCACTTACATTTCAGATCATATCCATGAATGGAGACGTCGACGACGTTTAGTGAAAGTTTTTATCCTGGATCAGATCTTAGCTTAATGGTTTGTAAAATCTTTACTTCCTAAGATCACTGAGGATGTAGCTAAGGCTGGAGTCGTTACTGAGGAGAAAGTAATTTCTCAATCACAATACCTTGACTTAGTTTATACTCAGTCGGGTACGTTACACGAGAAAATCCCCGATCTACCCAAACAAAATCAAATCGCTGCTGCTCCTTTAGGGTCTCATGCCGCTGATGGTATGATTGGTACGGTTAATACCAAAAGTAAGAAGAAGTATTCCAAGAATTCTTCTCCTATCATAACCTTACCAGATTCCCCGACAGGAGATTCTTCCATGGAGCTTTCCACCAATATTCACATTGTAGAGTCATCTACAGCTAAATCAAAAACTGGTGGTAAGAAAAAAGGGAAGAAGAAGAATAAAATAGATAAGAATTCGAAAGAGAAACCTGAAAAAGTAGAATCAAATGATGAAAAACGCAAACCTCGTTATCCGTGTCTCATCTGTGATGAAGAACATTTTACTTGAGACTGCCCTCATCGTGCAGAGGTTGCAAAAATTGTCAAAGGTTCCCAAACTTCTACTGTCTTGAAGGATCCTTTTCCAGCTCAAGACAGTAAGATGATAGGTTCATCCTCTAGTGCCAATGAAGAACCCATATTGACGATGTCCCATGTTAGGATTACGACTTGATCACAAGATTATGGCAGTAAAAGTCCTGTTGATGGTAAAGAAGCCGAATCTTCCCATTCGAACCCATCAACCTCAGCTCCCGGTTCCGATCCACTACAGATCGAGAAACCTAATCTAGACTTAGTAATCAAACCGCCCTCCAAGGGTATACTTTTAAAGTCTGCTTTCAATCCACATGCGAAAGCAGCTCATAACTATAACATTGTTGAGGATTTAGCTGTTTCACCCTCAGCAATGTCGGCTTTGGAAGTGCTACAATCCTGTCCAGCACAACGCAAGTTACTTTTGTCGGCTATCGGAGCTGTTGACGTTCAGGAATCGAACCTTATAATATTCAATCTAGAAAATAGTGCACCTCGCTTACCTCATTAGATGGCTATCCAGATCCTAGTGATAGTCAAAAACTGACTTGTTCATAGGACTATGATTGATGAGGGAGCTTCCACGTGTATTATGTCGATACAGTGTTGGAGATCACTTGGTTCTCCTTCACTAAATCAATCCCTGACGATTCTAAAGGCCTTTGATGGCCATGGGTTTTATCCTTTCGACATTCTACAGGATCTACCTATAGGGGTTGAAGGTAAAACCGTTAATCTAGATGTGGAGGTGGTTGATGCCCCTCTAGATTACAACCTTCTCTTGGGTCGTAGTTGGTCTTACGCTATGACAGCTGTTGTTTCATCGGTCTTTCAGCTTATAAATTTCCCTCATAATGGAAATATCGTAACCTTAGACCAGTTGTCATACTTTTCATCTGACCCAGCCTCTGCTGAGAGCATTCAGCATGTTGGTAAAGCGATGATCCCATATAAGGATGTTGGAGTAGGACTAGTTAAAGATTCCAGTTTACTGGGCACTTTTCCTTTTCCTCCTATCAACACATCGTCTTCTGCTGCAACCATTAATATGATTTCATTAGAAAACATTGTTAATGATGATCCTTGGATCATACCTTCTAAATTTGAGATAGACTCATTTGGTGCTCTTATGCCTTTGAATCTATATGAACTTGCATATCAGACCGTGCAGTCGTTTTCCGACACAACATCAACACAAATTGACTTAATGAATGTGGTCCATGAGGAATCACTTTTGAAATCCAACTCAGATTTAATAATGTTTTCTGAACTTGTTCAAACGAATGAGCAAATTTGTGAAATCCTATGCGTCGATGAGTTACATAGGGAAATCTTCGTCACAGATCTTCGTTTTTACCCGAGAACGATCGTTTTGAAAATGATTTTTCATCAATTTTTACGACTGAATATGTTAAGGATGCTCAGAATCCAATGAAACATCCCAATTCCGAGTTAAACTTGGGAAATATTTCTCGAACTATTCCCCTTGAAATTTCAGTAAAGCCTGGAATTGTTGAAAACGTTTATATAGGTGCCTCTTGTACAGAAGATGAAATTCAAACATATAAGGCCCTATTTCAAGAATTTCGTGATGTGTTCGCTTGGTCATATGAGAAAATTCCAGGAATTGACCCAGCAATTGTAATTCATGAAATCAAAACTTACGCACATGCTAAACCCGTCCGGCAACATTTGCATCAGATTCACCCAAGAAAAGCTACTGCAATTAAGGCAGAAGTTGAAAAATTACTCAAAGCAGGTTTCATTTATCTGATCCCGTTAACAGATTGGGTATCAAATATTGTTCCTGTTAACAAAAAGCAAGGGACAATAAGAATATGTATCAATTATAGGGACATTAATCGAGCATGTCCAGAGGACAATTACCCTAATCCATATATCGATCAAATCATTGACGATTGTGCCAGCTGCGAAATTTTCTCCTTCATGGATGGTTTTTCCAGATACAATCAAATCAATATTCTACCTACTGATCAACCAAAAACAACATTCATTTGTCCATGGGGGACATTTGCTTATTGCAAATTACCTTTTGGGCTCAAGAACGTCTGGGAAACTTTTCAACGGGCCATGCCTTATGCTTTTCATGATATTAAGCACATTGTGCAACCCTATCTCTATGATTTACCTGCTCATTCATTACATCGAGCTGATCATCTCGTCCATTTAAGAGTAATTTTTATGAGGTGTAGGCATTATCGGATTAGGTTGAACCCCCACAAGTGTGTTTTCTGTATTGAAACGGGTCGGTTACTGGGGTTTTTTGTTTCGAAAGCCAACATTTGCGTTGATCCCTCAAAGGTTGAAGCCATTATCAGATTTCCACCTCCTTCGAGTCTTCGCCAACTCCAAAGTTTGCAAGGGAAAGCAAACTTTTTACATCGATTCATCCCTAACTACGCCGAGATCACAAAGGGTTTTACCCGGTTGTTGAAGCAGAATACTTCATTCTTTTGGGACGAGATAGCTGAGAAATGTTTTGATGCACTAAAACACGCGTTGACCCATGCACCGTTGTTGCATCCTCCCAACTACAACCAGGACTACTTCTTGTATCTCGCCGCTTCCTATTCCACCATTGGAAGGGTGTTAGTTCAGGAAGATGAATTCGGTACTGAACATGTGATATATTACCTTAGTCGCACGTTAAATCCAACTGAGCTAAAATACTCACATGTGGAGAAATTGGCATTGGCAGCTGTTCAAGCTGTCCAACGTTTTCGTCATTAAATTTTACTACGTAAGACTACAGTTATTTCTGATTGCAACCCTATGATCTATATTTTGACCAAGCAATTGCTGGGGGACAAGTACTCCAAATGGATTTTTATCCTGCAGGAGTTCGACTTGGAGTTTGAAAATTCTAAGTCAAAGAAATCTTTAGTTTTTGCGGAATTAATGTGTGACTTCCCGCGTGATGACATGGAAACTGTGGCGGAGGGGCCCATTGCGGATGAATCCTTGTTTCTAATCAGCACTTTAGATCCGTGGTACGGGGATATCATCGTTTATCTCCAAACCCAATCCTTTCGGCCAGATATTTCATGATTGAACCGTCGAAAAATACGATTCCAGTCCCAACAATTCAAAATTATTGGAGAAACTCTTTATCTTCGTGGGGCAGACTCTATTTTTCGACGTTGTTTGACTCATGAGGAAGTTGAAAGGGTCCTCAATGACTGTCACTCTGGAGCGTGTGGCGGTCATATGTCTAGGTATGCCACTACCCAAAAGATATTGCGCGCTGGCTATTTTGGCCTCTATGTTAAAGATTGTATTATTGCGGTCCAAAATGCCACAACTGCCAATTTTTTTATCAAAGTGGCGGCTCCACCTGCTCCTCTTCACCCTATAATTTCCGTGGTCCTTTGCCAATGGGTATGATTTTATTACATGTAACCCTCACTCGCTGGGGGGCATGCATTATTATCTTGCGGTAGTTATTTTTACCAAGTGGGCGAGGCAATGCTACATTGAGGAGCCGACAAAACAACTGCGATTTTCGTATCAATCATATAATTGCGTAGGTTTGGTGTTCCACAAGCGTTATCACTGATCATGGGTGTATTTTCAAACTTTTGATGACTGAACTTACAGGCCAGCTTGCGTCATGAAAGTTCAACTCATTATCCACAAGCTAATGGCCTGGTTGAAGCCATCAACAAAGTTCTAGTCATCATGATCCGACGAATCATTGGGATTCATCGGTCGAATTGGCACAACATGCTATTTTCAGCATTGTGGGCGTATCGAACCTCAGTTAAAACGTTAACAGGGTTCACTCCTTTCCAACTAGTTTATGGTTTGGAAGCTGTGTTACCTATTGAGTGCGAAATCACGTCATTGTGAATGGCCATTAAGTTACTTCCAGCCACTTCCGAAAAGGAAAGACGTTTGTTATACTCAGCTAGATGAGAATCACCGTGATGCTGCATTAGCGATCGAATCTCATGCAAAACGTATTAAAGCTCAGTATGATCGAAATGTGACCCCTCGAAATTTTTCGGAAGGAGATCTAGTCTTATTGTAAGATCAAGAAAATGACAAATTAGGCACTGGAAAATTTGTGCCTATGTGGCATGGTCCCTATGTTGTCAAGCGAAAGCTAGCAAAAGGGGCCTATGAATTGGTAGTCTTTGACGGGGTCTCTTTAGGTAAACCCAGAAAATGGTCTTTACCTGAAGAGGTATTATTCTTAAAACAAGTGTGGAGATTTTTTAGTTAGGTTATTTTTCCTTCTAGCTGGTGTGTTTTAGATTAAAAAGTGTGCTTAGCTTAGAGAGTGTTTTTCATCGTTATTCCCACTTATCTTGGTTTTACGTTTGATGTCGTAGATGCCGACGCCTCTCCAAACATACATTGGTTTCGCTGATGGTGCTTGTCGTAGTACATGGAATATTTCTTCTGCAGCTTGGGTTATTTATTCGCCCTCTAACGAGTTGGTATCTATGCATGGGGTAAGCCTCGGTCAAACAACAAATAACATTGCAGAGTATACGTGCATGTGAATGAGTTATTATCTGAATCTATTTTTTTTGGGATTCGGAGTTTGATAGTGAGGTTAGATTCTGAACTCGTTGTATTACAGCTTAATAGAGTATACGCCAATAGAAATCCAGTTTTATTAAGATTATTTTTGAGAGTGTGTCTCTTGGAACGTGAATTTGACTATATTGAATATCAGCATATTCCAAGATCTTTAAATACATTAGCAGATGCAATTGCTTCTCAAATGTTAAATAGACATGTGCAATAATCATACAAGTAAAGCTAAAAAACATTCCATAACATGTTTAACACGATAAGCTGGTAATAATGATATCATATATAGGAGTGTGTCAAAATAATACATCGTCCTCGATCATAGGTTTAAAAACACCTTATCATCGGCAAAAATGATATGTACAAAAAGAAAAAATGTCATATGTGACTACAATAGGCGATCATCCCATCACTGGTGATGATCTCGATACGAAACCACTGCACGGGCCATCTTACAAAGGAACCTCCTAAAAGGTCCTGGGACTCCAATCACATAGCACTGAAGTCAACGAGGGATGTCATCTATACTAGTGTTGGGCATGTCCCCTATCAGGCGCTCTAAATGGCTCTCCAACTCGGCCAAGGTCTCTGCTGATTCGTCCTGTGGGGCTGGAGCTAGTGCAACTGGTTGTTTCCTCTCGTAAGGCTGGAGAGCGGCTGGTCGCCATGGGCCCACATCTGCATTTGAAACTTTTTACTATCAATTTTGGGACGATATAAAAACAACAAAAATTAAAATAGGAAAAATTTTGAAAATGATTTTACCTGCATCATCCCATTGCTCTCCTGGCGGAAGAGCCATGTCTGGGTCTCCAAGAAAATCAACCCCAGCATAAGGAAAGTCCTGAATAGAAAAAACCTGGTTTTCCAACCATTGGAAATACTCAGGTTTGAACCGAATGACCTTGGTCCCCTCATCAGGATGACATGCCATAACTGCAACCCATCGCATCAATTTGGGCTCTCGAGGAAGCCCAGCTCCAATAGTAAGGTGTTGTGGGATCAGCATCAGAACCCCCTCCAAACCAAAACTCACAACTATAGCACCATAACCAAAGGTCTTTAGCTGTTCGTTTTTGGCCCTGGTTAGTTGGCCCTTGACATTGGCCAACACATCATCACACCAATTGAAAATGGTGCCTCAAAAGCAATCAACTGCCATCCGCATCTGGGATCTAGTGGCAATATGTAGCGCTGCACTGGTGCAAAGTCTGGTAACTGTGAATGCAATAACCATGAGTTAAGGAAGGGATATGGTTTTGATATCTATCCCTTTTTCCCGGTTCTGGACATTGCAGAACTCTAGGCAGAGGCTCTCGATAGACTGGCCACCTGCCCTGGGCCCAAATAGAGTCAAGTGTTCACCCCTCTTGGGCAAACTAGTCAAAAAGTATATATCAGCTGGCTCGATTTCGAGCTAGTGTCCACCAATAAAGAAGCACTGATCCTGTATACTCCATCTATCAACCAACCACTGCAAAAAGTCCACCTGGGCCCTCATGCCAGGTATGGCCTAGAACTTGTACAAGCCACACGCCTTCAATGCATCGATCAAAGGTTGATGATTCATCGTGGCAAGGTCCACATCCTCGTGCTCTTGTTCTCGCCAATCAAGCATGATGTTTATCCTACAATCAAGTAGAAAAGGTGAATTAGAATATGAAAAATTGATTTCATTGGGTATTTTTTGAGTAAGTTAGGTTTTTATAAACCTATACGCGGGGTACGCACCCCCTCGTTAGGGACAGTGCGTGGGGTCTGCACCTTGCCTTCATGGCAGGTGCGTACCACCAACTTTTTGCCCATTGCAAAAAGGTCAGGGTACGCAGGTCCCCTGTGGTAAACCTGCGGGCCCACGCGTGCGGGTTTTCAAATCTAAAAACCTCCTAAAAACAAAAATTAAACCCTAAAAACAATTTCAAATGGACAAAAATGAAGAGTAGGATGATGTGGATTACCTGGAGGAGACGGCGTTCGATTCCGACGGACGGATTTTCCGCAATCTTCACGGGAATTTTCTGGTCAAAAGCCCTTTTTTCTCACCCAAATCTCAAATGGTAAAAATCAATGGTAAAAAGTCCTTTTTATAAGTTTTTTGGGTAAATAAATTCTAAATTTGTTTATGTTTCACTTTAAAAAAGGTGTTTTTTGTGACATTTTTACCTATTATTAAGTAGGTATGAGTAATATTTGGGTTTTTGTTCATGATAACGGATTTTCAGGCGAAATCAATCATTTCAACGAAAAACCATTAGAGTCACCTTTAAGCTCTTTTTTGAGTCCTAAAACATGAAAAGCTTGCCGAGTTTTTCTTTTTAAGCTCGTTAAAACGGAACTAAAAAGACGGTCCTCTTACAGCCCTTTTCTGACCGTAAAAACAAGAAAAGATTGCTGGGTTTTTGTCGTTTCAAATTCGATATTGGTTATAAAACAACGTGTCGTTGATCGCTTTTTTACTTTTTTGGATCAGAGGCACTAATTACGAAAAGTACTCCTTGATCGTAAAATATCAAGTGGTTCTCTCAAGTATTATTTTATACTTTTTCGGGCTTGGGAGACAAAAATTTATGAAAAAGTCAACCCTTGAGTCTTCTTAAGTTTTTTCAGACTCTCTAAAAATGAAAAACGCCGAGTTTCTCCTATACTGAATTCGTTAAATTTCGAAAGTAAAGGACCTATTCAATTACAAACAGGAATGGACCACTCCTTCTTAGGGTTCGAATTTAAACTAAGTTGGAATCATCCGAAGGATGAGCTGATAATCAAGCATATGTTATCCTCCTCAAGCTTGTAAATAATAAAGAGGTACTTGCCAGAAATGGTGGGGGAAAAGAGAGAAAAATGAGCCTGTTTGTCATACTTTGTAACCACTCTTGAACACGACACTTTCATTCACCTGGGTTGGGAAATCCTTTTCCTAACAGTTGATCAAACCACATTGAAATTCTTCAGTTGGTTTCTAGGTATTAACTTTGAGTCAATCGTCACCAAACCATCTATTGTGTCGTTATGTGTTCAAGAGGTGAGTGCGAATAAGCCATTCATATGCAAAAATATCTGTCATCCATCTTGACCATCCCTGAGTTAGTCCTTGCAACTAAATTTCTTCGAAATTGATCTATGATTTCGTATTGTGGGCTTGCCTACGATGGTTCGCTTTCTATCGACTTCAGCTCTTTATCTAGAAAGATGATCTAGAAATCGCCAGTATCTTGGGATCTGCATGCCTCAATGGCAGGTTTCTCGTCTTCGACGATAAATTGCATCATTGACCTTCGATCGAAGGATTCTGTGACATGTTCGACATCGACACTTCTAATCACATCTCATGGATTGTATTGAGTACTTTGAGAGCCATTGTCATTATTGGTGGTTTCTCTCACACTTGTTAACAGTTTACATCATCGACTGGTAATCAAGTGGTTTCTACCATGTTTGACTTCGACACATTCATTCGCATGGATATAATGGTACTATTTCGAGGAGTAGAAATGAAGACCTTGGATCTAGTTTCCACCATCCAGGCTGCGAGGAATTTTGTATTCAATATGTTGTAGACTATTCATAAACAAATGGCTGTGTCCATACTATGTCTACATGTGTCTATACTTATGATGTATTACAAGATCGTTCCTATATCAGAGCAGTAGTTAGTTTTCTAGTTAGTTTTGATCTGAGTATGGGAATGCCTACCTCAGCGATGATATGATCTCATATATATATTTTGCACTTGAATGTTTTTATAGGTTCCAACCGGGCTCTCCGCAAGATAATCCTTGAAATGATAAAGTACTTCACTCTTCTTAAATGATAAATGAAATCCTCATCTACTACAGACTTTGCACTTTAGGAGGCAATCTGTTACACAAAAATATCATCATCATGATTATTTGCAGTCAGTATCGGTCTATCATCACTTATACTAGCCTCCTAAGAAAGTCTCAGACCTTACCTCTTCATGTCAAGCTTTGCAAATGAGAGAAAGGCATTGAAAATCAATATTACTCTGGTTCCACACTTTCTCCTACTTTTACCTGCGGACCCGCACCCTTTGTTCATATTACCTACATACCTGCACGCTTTGTCTGTAAAGGGGTGGGTGCGTACCCCTGTAAAAGTCAAAAAGGCACAAGTTTATCCTAAAAAACTCACTTTTGGGTTAATTAGAGATGTTTCTAGAAGGATTTTGACGTGAATTGTTCGCTCCAAGGTGGTTCATGCATCCCAAAAGAGAAGGAGCTAATCCCTTGATAGGAGGAGCTATCTCTTTGAAGGAGGGTTTTATCCCTTTGAAGGAGGACCTAGTAACTTCCCTCCATTTCACTATAAATTAAGGCATTGGGTCAGTTGCTGGAGAGGTTAGAAGCTGAACATTTTGAGGGAAAATGCTGATGGAATTGGGAATTCCTAGTTAAACTTGAGAGGAGAGATCACATACCTTTTGGTTTCATTGGGAAGTGAGTGAAGCTTGTCAAAGTAGAGGAGACTTCTTGTCGGACCCTGGGAGGAGCTTGTACAGCATCAAGGCACAGGTTATAAAGTTCTTCTTCATTTGAATTAATACAATCAGATTCATTTTTCTCAACAAATTGTCTTATGGTTTGTTTCATAATCTCCTTGATCATTATGATGAATATGCTTTATGATATTGGCTTTTCAGGTGCTATTTAATTTGTTTACTTGTTTGTGTTTGCAGACTTACACTTCAAGGAAGCTCAATTGGAGCGAGGGAGCGAGGCTTCCACAAACTTGCATTGGACCCAAGGTAGGCCTAAAACACTTGTTTGCCTTTGTTTTAATTGCATATTTAGAGAAAGATAGTTTTTGATTGGCTTGCTTGTCACTAGATATCTTTAGATACTAGGAAGGTTGATCTTGTCCGCAACCTTGACTCATTCCACGTGTCACCAATGGTAACAGGATGCAGTCTCATCTCAAATGATGAATCATCAGCAGTACATCAGCTAACTTACAGATCCATGATTGGAAGTCTACTTTATCTAACAGGTACCCGACTTGACATCATGCATGTAGTAGGAATAGTTGGAAGATTCCAAGCAAATCCAAAGGAATCACACCTTCAGACAGTCAAAAGAATTTTCAAATATCTTCAAGGAACTTAGGACTTTGGTTTATGGTATCTTAGAGATGCAGATATTACTCTTCATGCATATATAGATGCAAATTGGGCAGGAAGTGTTGATGACAGAAAAATCACTAGTGGTGGAGCATTCTATATGGGTTCTAGGTTAGTGTCTTGGTTCAGCAAGAAACAAAGTTTAATTGATTTATCCACAGCTAAAGCAAAATATGTGGCTGCTGCATCTTGCTACACACAATTACTTTGGATGATGCAAACCTTGCAAGACATTCAGATCACATATACTCCACCCATGTCCATTCTATGAGATAATACAAGTGCCATCAGTATTTCAAAGAATCCAGTCATGCACTCCAAGACCAAGCACATACCCATCAAATACCATTTTCTACGTGAAAAAGTGCTTGAACAAAAGGTCAAATTAGAGTATGTTCCCTCCAAAGAACAGGTTGCTAATATATTCACTAAACCACTACCCAGAGAAGCATTTGAATATCTCAGACAAAATTTGGGAGTAGTTGCTGCATCATCCTACTGTTAAATCAAAATTTTCAGAGAAATGTTATTATACGCGTGTTTCACGAAGTATAGTCATGTACACACGCGGGTTTCTATGGTTCAAGGAGCGTATATGTTTTTCAGACAAGAAAAACAGTGGGGCAGGCTCTGATATGGGTTCTCTGTTTGATGTTGATGATTACAGTCTATTGATATGCTTCGTTCATTAATTTTTATCTAACTGACAAATATGCCTTGATCATGAACTTGTTAAAAATGCACAGGTAGCACAGGTTCAGGGGGAGCATTAGCCTTCACTCGCATTCTACATTGTTGGCATTATAGTTGCTAGGTCCAGCTATGGCTTCAGATATTTATACTTTTTGTTGCTTAGGTCTTGTAAAAGTCTAGGGTGTGAGATGTCTTCTCATACATTTGAATGAGTCCTATTGGACAAATGATGTAATTTGTATCCCCACTTTGCATGGGATGAATGATGTAATTATATTTCTGTCATGTATAAACAATTGGTATATCCCCACTTGGTTGGGTGGATGAGTCAAATTTGGTATATCCCCACTTAGTTGGGAGAAGGATGTATGTATGTGTCATTGGTGATAGGAAGGTCATACTCACATAGTTGAGTTATAGAGTCATGTTATTCTTTTGGACAATATGTTTGCAAACTCTGCTTATGCTCAAAGGGAGCATCGATAGTTTCAATGCATCCTAGCATGCACAAAGGGGAGCTCAACCAGAGAATTCAGCATGTACTTAGGGGGGGCATGAACAACATAGGGGAGAGAATATCTTGGTCCACCCTTTTCCCTTGATGTCAAAGGGGGAGAGTGTCTTGGTGTGTTGTTGCCATCAAGTCCAAAGGGGGAGATTGTTGGCATTATGATACAGGTATTGTCCTTGATGGCAACTCAAAGGATTATAGATAAGACTCCAAAGAATGAAGAAAGAGAGCTATACGCTGGTTCACTTTTTCCAAGGCACGTATACACATGTTTAACAGAACAAAAGTAGCGTATAATGTATACACGCACTTTCACAGTAGGAAAAGCACGTACATGTTGGAAAACCAAGTTTTTGGTCCAAAGTATTTGATCCAAGGTATTCTGGTCCAAGGTAATTCGTCCGAGGTACTTGGTCCAAGGTATTGACCCTAGGTATTGGGTCCAAGGTATTGGTCTTAAGTGGTTTTGGTCCAAGGTATTGAGAAAGGCCTAAGAGTATATAAGGAGGAGATGATCATTAAGCCAAGGTGTGCAAGAAATGAGATTCTAAGGAATACTTCTATCTGAAGTATATATTATGTTGCAGGGTTATGTTTGGGGCTGGATGCGAAATATTGATGTGCACCTTGAGTTCAACATTGGATCAAGAATCATGAGACTTGAAATGACTTATTCTTGAATGGTCTGATATTGGTTGTGACCAGATCTGATGTTTTGCGCCTGTTCTATTTGTCATATATCATGATCTGGGTTTGTCTGAAGTCTGTAATTGCAACAAATTTCTCAGTCAAATTTGCAGATCTGTATGCATGTTCATCTTGGCCAAAGCGCGTGTACACATAGGTTTGACTCTTCCAAGTAGCGTATACAAAAGAAAAGCTTTTGTTCAGATCTGACTGATCTATCTGATCAAATTCTGTTGTTTTACTGTTGTCTGTCAATGAAGTCCTCTTAGACCTAAACATAGAACTGTTGTATAAGGAAATTGAGTCAGTTTTATTGATTGATTGAAAAGGAAGGATGATCCTTGCTGCTATCCATTTTGAACTCTGTAATATGACAATATATCTTCAGAATGTCACTAATTGGTACATTCCGTGGTTCAGAAGTGTATGATTCAATATCTTTAGAGATATACGTAGGTTGGGTTAACGTAAGTAGTGTATACATGCAGGTTGGGTTCAACAAAGTAGTATATACACTCTAATGCATGATTTTTGAGGTTACAACTGGCTCTGGATGATGATGCAGGGTTCTGGGTTCAACACAATGTTATGGTGTCAGTGATTTGATTGTTCAGATTAACTGAATATTGGTTGATGCAGTTTAAGTTTAAAATGCTTTGGTTGGGTCCAATATGAAAATTTGATGAAACGTGGCTTTTAGCTTGTGTTGTTGTGATCCAGGAGTATCCAGTCTGAAAATTCATGAAACGTGGTCCCTGGTGGAAGAGTGGAGTTTTCTGTAGGTTGGAACCTACGTACTAGTAAACATATTGGCTAGTACAAGAGCTAGGAGGTTGTAGCTCCCTTCCAGTAGAAACTGGAAAATGGGAGAAGGTTGTAACCTTTTGTAGGTAGAAGCCTGCATACTAGTATGAGCATGCACTAGTACAATATTGTTAACAGATTTTCTTATTATTAAAAGAAGACAGAGATGACAGCAGCAGGTGGTTTTTACCCACATTGGGTTTCCACCTTAAATCTTGGTGTTCATGTGTGTTGCTTATGTGTGATGCTCAACACATAAATCTATTATATACTAGTTTAAGCTCAACACATGATAAACTGTATAAATCACAAGTTCTCTGCATATACGCTGGTTTCTTTAAGCACAATCACGTGTACACGCTTGTTCACTTCACTCAAGTAGCATATATAAATCTATTTGAAATAAAATTATTGATTTGATAATACTGATCCACCCCCCTCTCAGTATTATTTCCAATAGAATCCCTAGAGGGGTGTAGTAAGAAACAAAAACAACAATTGGAGGAGTTGTTACATGCATACAAGGACATGTTCCGAGAGCCTAAAGGGTTACCCCCTAAGAGAGAAGTGGAGCATGAGATCTAGTTATTGCTAGACTCCCCTTTGCCAAATATTGGGATGTACAGGCAGTGTATTATAGAAGAAATTGAGGTGGAGAAACAGTTGTAGCAGCTATTGGAACAGGGCATCATTCGATCGAGTACATCACCATGTGGGTCACCCATCATCATTGTGCCAAAGAAGGATGGGACTTGGAGGATGTGTATAGATTATGGGGCATTGAATAAAATCGTGCTCAAGAACAAATAACCCCTTCCCAGGATAGACAATCTGCTAGATCAATTTTAGCAAGAAAATTATTTCACCAAGTTGGACTTGAAGTCTAGATATCACTAGGTTCGAGTCAAAGAATATGATACATGGAAGACCACCTTCAAAACTGGGCAAGGTTTGTATGAATGGTTAGTTATGCCATTTGGCCTATGTAATGCACCAGCTACATTTATGAGATTAATAAATGATGTATTGTGCCCTTTTATAGATTCAATTGTTATTGTCTATTTGGATGATATCCTGGTATATAGTGCCACCTGGGAGGATCATATTTCACATTTGACGCAGGTGCTAGAAACATTGAAGAGGAACCAAGTGCCAAAAAATCTCAAGAAGTGTGAGTTTGCACAACAGTCCTTGGTGTATTTGGGATATGTGATTGGTGGGGGAGAATTGAAGATAGATCCTTCCAAGAGGAGGCCATCATGAAATGGCCGGTCCCTACTAATGTTACTGAGGTTAGGAGTTTCACATTGGAGAAGCATAGTAGCTGAGGAAATTCATAGCCTCATTTTTAGCAGTAGCATTAGCGCTCCACTGAATAATGGTAAGTGGCAAGAGTTTCTAGTGGGGAAAAGGGAACCAAAATGCTTTCGATGAGTTAAATAAGAAGATTAGTGAAGCACCAGTTCTGACATTACCAAACTTGCAACGACCCTTTGAAGTGGAGACATATGCGAGTGGGTATGCTATGGGAGTTGTCTTGATGCAAAGAGGAAGGCCCATTTTCTACCATTTTCAAGTATTTTATTGGCTTGATGGGGTCTGACCCAGGTTCAGAGTTAATTAGCCAAACAAATCCCTGTACTACTAGCCCTTTTGGAAACAGCCCGTGGAGCGCAGACTGAGGTCTCACCCGAAGCAGTATGCGGGGATGCTGGAACCAAGTTTCTGCACCCTTGAGATGTCTGAGGGCTCGATTTAGTCCAACTGTGAATAGCTTCATGGAGGTCACTTCGCGCACTGTCCTGACCTACGAGGCCTTCACGACCTGTTATATTCACCTTTGCACATCCCTAACCAAGGGTTGAGGCGCTTTCGCGTTTCTAAGGCAGTGATCTGCACTATTTCCCTGAGTTACACCGTAGATCTTACTTATCCTCTTATAAGTGTTAGTTAACTTCATGTAAATAGATACTTATCTTGTATTCACTTATTCAACACATTCATATAAGTTCACACAACAACTAAACAATAAACTTGCAGTTCATACACAATATACTTCAATGCATAAAATAGGAAAAAGATACACAGAATGATAAGAAACTTCTCTTTATTATTTCTCCAACGGTTACATACTTGACTCACCCCTGTCCACCCAGCTGTAGGGGTTCGTGCACTTAGTTGTGGACTACTAGGCCTCTGCAAACTCAACTGCGAGCTTTCTCCTACTCTATGACCCAAAGACTCGACTTTACACTTCAACTTAGACTCAATTCTTCATATCTGATCTATAAATTTGTTCATTTACAACTTAGAGCCTTTCTCTATTTATACAATCCCATGGTCTACGAACCATGGGTGGATCTCTAAAGCTGACATTTCATTACAAAAATGATGGCAGAAAACCCTTTGACTCATTTACAATCTTCGCGCTTTGCGCCCACAAAACGCGGAGTCTTTAGATCGGATTTACTCAAAACTTGGGCTTTAAGCCCCAAAACATGCCTTGGGGGATCCCATGCCCAACTTTCCCCCAACACAAACATCGTGATTCTCCCTCAAGTCACAATGTCCGTACGAAGATCTTCGCGTGGAGACTTCCCAACTCCACCTGAATTGATGCAAGATTGGCAATGCACCGCGTGGCTTCTTGCTGCACTTCCTATGGCTAGTCAGATGGCCGGGTAACCTGTGTATGGCTTCAACCAATTACCGTTTACTTTTCTTGGGAATATTTTTCCATTCAGTTTCACCAACTGCACCACGCCACCATCTGAGGTTTCCTTAATAACATACGGTCCCATCCAATGCATTTGGAGTTTCCCTCGGAATTTATCAAACTTGCTATCGTATAAAAGCACCAAACCATTCACCTTAAACGTGCACAACTTGATATGTCGATTGTGCCAGGAATTTTCACTCTGCTTTTGTACCTGCTGATGGAATCCTGCCAGAAACCATTGTTCTTTGAGTTCCTCCAGCTGTGCGAGCCTCTCCTCCAGGGCTCCGCGGTTCGTCATACCTATGAGCACTGTGATGCATAGACTAGGCACGATATACTCCATCGACATTACGACTTCCACTCCATAGAATAGCCTAAAAGGCGCCTGTCCCGTCAGTTTCGTGCATGTTGTCTTATAAGCCCATAAGACCGCTCGTATGCATAGGTCCCAATCACTTTGCTGCGCATTACACACATTCGTCAGTGCGGTCTCCAATACCTTTTTAAACAACTCTACAGTCCCATTGGCTGTGGGTGGTACGTTTTGATTTTTTGATGATATACCTGAAACTCTTGTGTTAGCGGGCTGATCGTTTCATTTAGGAAATTTGTACCATGATCATTCATCAATATCTTCAGACACCCCAATCGTGTCAGTACATGTTCAAATAGAAACTTCGCAATTGTCACGGCCGTCCAATCTTTTAGTAGCTGCACTTCTTCCCAACGTGTTAGGCATTCTGTCGCAACAATAATATACCTTGCACCTATCTTTCCTTGCGGTTTGATAGGTCCTACAAAGTCAATCGCCCATTTTTGAAAGGGCTACAACATCATTTGCGGATTCAAAGGCATCTCATCCCTTCGCGAGGGTTTACCCATTCTTTGACATACATCACATGCCTTGTAATGTTCTTTCAAATCTTGATGAAGGGTCGGCTACCATATTCCTATGTAGAGAATTTTCTGTGTAGTCGCTCTCCCTTTATAATGACTTCCCGTGGAACCCCCATGAGCATCTGCAAGGATACTACTTTGTTCAAACTCTGGTACATACCTTCACAGGATCTCATCATTCCTCATCTTATACAAATGGCCCGCAATGAGAGAGAAATCCGTCACGTGCACTACTAGTTCCTTCTTCTGCTAGACAGAGTACCCTTCTGGTGCAGTCCCAGTTGTCAAAAAGTGAATTATGTCTTCAAAATGTCCATCTACTATGCACACAACAAAAAGTTGCGCATCAGATATTCCTTCCTCTAGACTAGTAGGTTCCTCCCCTATCTCTATGCACGACAGGTGATCAGATTCCACATTCAGTCATCCAGGCCTTACAACCACTTCAAAATCATATTCTTGGAACAATAACAGCCACCTGCATATGTGCCCCCCCAACACAGGCTTATTGACCATGTATTTCAGCATGAAATGATCTGTATACATCTTGAAGTGTCCTCCTAGCAGATAATGTCGATATTTTTGGAGCGTGTACACCATAGCTAGTCCCTTGCGTTCAGTGGTGGAATAGTTCTTTTCTGCTTTAGATAGTCTGTGACTCGTGAATGCGATAGGGTGATCTAAGCCTTCTCCACCTTCTTATGTGAGTACTGCCCCTAGCGCTATACACGACACATCAACATGTACATGAAATTCTTTCTTCCAGTTTGGGAAGACTAGAATCGTGCAGTCACCATCTTCTCCTTCAATATATCCAGGATCTTTTATAGTCATCATCCCAGCAGAACGTGACATCCTTCTTCAATATTTTTTCCATTGGCGTGTTAATTTGGGCATAACTCTTGATAAACTTTCTGTAGTACCCTGTATGTCCCAAGGTAGCACGCAACTATTTCACACTGTGTGGTGCTTCCAAATTCAAAATCACCGTGATTTTCATGGGGTCTACCATCAGCCCTTGTTTACAAACCACAGGCCCCAACAAGTTCCCAAAAGGAACAAGGAACATACATTTCTTGAGGTTGAGCATGATTTGGTATCTTCGGCATATATCCAGCATCAAGTGCAGGTTCACTACATGGCACTTAACCAATCCAAATATAGTACAATCATAAAAGTAAACCTCCAAGAACTTATGGATATATTCCCTGAACATCGCAACAACTACGTGTGAAAAGATAGCTGGCGCATTCTTCAACCCAAATGGCATGACATTATATTGAAAGCAACCCCACTCCATCGCAAAGGTTGTTTTGCTCCTATCTTCTGGTGCAATCCTAATCTGATGGTACCCCGAGAACCCATCGGTAAAAGAATATGTTTCTTGATCGCCTACATTGTCCAACACCTCATCTATGAACGGAGTTGTGAATGGATCATGTACACACGTATCGTTCAACTTTCTGAGATCCACATATATTCTTATTTCATCCTTCTTTCTCTTCTCTTGTACGACCATTGGACTTATGCAGTTAGATTCCTCCATAGGCTTAATGATGCCTGCTGCGAGCATCTTGTCTAATTCTACATTGACCTTTTCCTTGTATTTTGGGTTTAAGTGATATGGTCCCTACTTCACTAGCTTCGCGTCAGGTTTTAACGTAATATTGATTACCCCTAAATCTCTGATTATTTCCTTTAGATCCGTAAACTTGTTTGGGAGTAAGTCCTGATACTCACAGAATAGTTCAATGAACTTATCCACTGTCAGGTCATCCAAGTATTCCCCAATCTTTGCGAACTTAGGCTCCGCCTCTATACCAATATTTACCTGCTTAGTTTTTACCAGTGCGGTTATGTGAGGGTTCTCAATTTGTGGTCCTTGAACCTCATGCTGGCCTTCTGTCTCAAGAATATCAATGTTGCTTGGATCTTCATCCTCTTCCTCAGCAGTTACATTATAACACTCCAATGCGCAACTTAGGTGAGCAACCCAGTTAGGCTGAATCATTTCTATTGACTCCTGCGGCGTCCTAAATATGGTTGCTTTTCCTTCTTGTAGTGCTTCATCAATACTATCCCATCCATCCTCAAAATTAAAGGTCATCACGAACCCTTCGCGCAGAACATTCCATTCACTTGTCCCGTGGTGGAGCTCTGTTTCTATATACCAGTTTATTGGTATAACATCCAGGTGTGACAGAACAAATGCACCCACTCAAGTTGCAACTTTTCCCCATAGGCCTACATCCACTTAGCCAGATGTGGCACAGATCATCCTACCCATTGTATTTTTCTGTCAATCTCACTCTAGGCTTCCTAAACCATGTGTGCATCATCCTTCTACACTCGTGCCAGCCATCAAAGTTTCCTTTTTGCTTACCCCACCACCTCGTGGGCGTAGCGTGCAGTACCCAATTCAAGGCTTCGAAATGTTGCTTCTCTGACACCTCCCTTTCAAATATATCCAAGAAAGCACCTACCTCACCTAATCCATCATAAGTAGGAAAATGTCTCACTTCTATTGACACACATCGTAGTGATCTTGTCTTCATGTTACAATTTAACATGGTTAACTCGTGTAACCGGTTCTGCCATCACTCTATCTCCTCATCTGAATCTGAAGTACAGGGTATTTCACGCTCCCATGAAATTCGTCCATCCATGGTGGGATTTACCTAGTCTTGCTCTTGCGTGGTTATCTTGTAGATACAGTCCAAATCATCATCACATTCATAGTTGCACACCAGTTCTGTATAGCGCGATCCTTTAGCAAGGTCCAAGGGTATAACTACGCACAGAGACTTCTTCTCAAAGATAGTCTTGCGCTTCTTCATATTAATCACCCCATTCATGTCAATGGCCCAATCAATTCCTAAGAGCATGGGGTAGGGATTGCTGTCATCAACAATCTCTATCACTTCAAAGTCGGCTAGTGCGCTCACTCCTTCAATATCCACTGTGATTCCCTGCAATCACCCCAAGGGTATTATCTTTTGTTGGTTCGCCATTCGTAGCTGAATAGGATATCATTGTCACATAGGCCTCCCCATGCGCTCCCATGTCTACTTCCGCAGAACATTTGCATCCGATCCTAAATCCAAAATTACTTGGTCTTTTTCATATTCTCCAATCTACGTGGTTAACCTCATTTCTCTCCCTGTCCTAGTCTTATTCTTTCCAATCTTCCAGACTACGCACGATTCTCCCGGTGCGGTCCCGGTGCATTTGTTAATTAGTTCATGTAATCTGTTTACAATATTAGTGTCACGCAGTAGCTTCATACATGTTTCTAGGATCATCGTGAGCATCGATGGGTCCATTTTCGGCTCCAGTCTATCTTTTCTTCCTGAAGTGGAGGCATCAATGACGCTCTTCTTAGCTTCCATGAAAGTTTCTCGAGTGCACTCCAAATAAAATTTCGCTTCCTTCACCAGAGCTTTGCAAACCCAAGTACTTTCTTCAGGTTGTTTGCCTTTATCATCTCCCTTCGTAATTCCACCTGAGAGCACAATATTCACATTTGGATTGTCCTCACGCGGCTCAAACCTCATCATTTGTAGGTTCTAAGTCAGGGGAGGTGGTATCGCTCCCTTTCCATGTATCCTAGCTATCAGCGTAGGACAATATTCCATCTTGTGATCAAACAAGGTATAGTACAGACACGATGGATGCGTCGGATTCATACAATTGTGGGGATAATGCCCTGGCCCTCCACAATTGTAGCATATCAACTATCCGCGACCTCTTCCAGGTCCTCCTTCACCTCGGCATCATCCGCACCCTTTAAATCCGGTGTGCGCCATCCCTGCACCCTTGTTTAGGGACTGCGTTTCAGCCTGAACCCTGTAGGTGGGGGTTCTATCCATCATTAGCTCATAACTTTTACAAGTGCGCTCATTGTGTCCCACCGATCTACAAAAATTACAAAACAACTGTTGCGAATTTTGTGTGTACTTCTATAACAGATGGCAATTGTCCGTAGCATGCTTTCCACCTATTTGACAAATCGTGCACCACAGAGCAGGTGCCATGCTCGGTTCTGCTTATGCTTTCGGACTTAATGACATCGGTCTTCCTCCCGCGAGATAATTTTTAAACACCGGGCAGTGGTCTTTGTCATGACCCCGACCTTTGTATTTTATGCAACACACCTCTTTGCGTGCTTCTAGTCAAACTGTCTTGTCCTATTTCAAACTCTGCATCTCAAAGCATAAGTTTTTCAACTGCACGTGGATCTATTGAACTCCCAATTTGGGATCTTGTATTTGGGTCTCATGCAGCCTCATCACAATCTCTAAAGTTTCTGCCTGAGTCGTTAACCTCTGCTGTGACAGTGCATTCCTCGAATGCAGTGTTAGTGATGCTACAAACCCTTCGCGGTCTTTTAAAGTCATATTAGCTTTGTGAATCATACACTTCAGCCTTTGATCTAGCTCTGAAGGAGTCTTACCTGGTAGCATCATAATCTCCTTGAACCCAATGATCGATTGTGCCTCTGACTTCGGTCTACTAAATTCTTTAGTTAGCGCAACCTGGATAGCCATGATTCCCACATTTGGATTATCACTTGAGTTCTTAATGTACCAGGTTAGCACGCGATCCTGTAGAGCACTAACCAATGTCATTTTCTTGATTGTAACTCCCTTCAATTCCCATGCAACGTTTACCACAAACCAAAACTGGTTCGGATCTTCATTTCCTAGTCCCTTGAACACAGGCAACTTTATCGCGCTTTCCATACTAAAATGCAGTGGCGATGGAGGTGGTACGTGCGAATATGGGGGTGATGGTGGTGTGGGTGGGGGTGGTATGAGCAGAATTTTCTGTCTTATCAAATGGATCGCACTTCATGGAGATACCTTTGCAAAATCTTCCTTGTCCCCTTGCGGAGGTGAAATTAAGGAGCTAGTCTGTAGCCCCGCACTTGCTTCATTTCTATAAATTTTCCCACTTCGCGTAGCCCCAAACATCAATGCAACTGCATAATCCTCTTTTCACACAATAACATTTTAATCCAAGTGTTCAGATACTTTACGTACTTACCTCGCGGGGTAGTTATTAACTACCTTACCTACGATAAGGAGCTTTATGCCATGGTGCAAGATATGAAGAAGTGGAAGCACTATCTGATGGGAAAGGAGACAATAATCTGATGGGGTTTTTACAGTAGTTTCATTTGGTGATCAAGTATAAGAAGGGGAGTACAAACAAGTTGGTTGATATGCTTTCAAGGCCATCCAAATCAAACATTACAACTTTAGGGTCTCTTATGCACATGGAGCCATTCACCCATGATGCATACATATAGGCATATTTAGAAGATGAGGACTTCAAGGAGGTGTATCAGCAGTTGTAGAGTTAGATTCATGTGCACAGTGGCGACAACACCATTGACTACCATATCTAGGATGGGTTACTCTACATGTAGATAAGCTATGTGTTCCTAAAGGTTGGAATTTGTAGCTGATTAGAGAGGCTCACACCTCCAAGGTTGCAGGCCACTTTGGTGTAGGAAAGACCATGACTAACTTGCAGAGGTATGTGTATTGGCCCAAGATGCAAGAACAAGTAGCTAGGTTCATAAGAGGATGCATGATTTGTTATACAAGAAATCCTAGCAATAGGAAACAGGGTCTGTATCATCCCTTACATGTACCTACTCGTCCTTGGGAAATAATTTCCATGGTCTTTGTGGGAGGTTCAATGACAACCATGAAGGGACATGACTACCTGTTCGTGGTAGCTAATAGGTTCAACAAGGTGTGTGTTCTAATGCCATGTAAAAATACCATCGCTAGACAATAAGCAACAAACTTGTTCTTTGGATAGGTTTGGGTACACTTTGGAATACCAAGGAGCATCATTTTAGATAGGGATACAATATTTATCAGTGCATTTTTGGACTACATTGTGGGAGAAGATGGACACGAAGTTGAAGAGATCTACAACATTCCATCCATTGATAGATCGGCAGATAGAAGTATTCAACAAGACTTTGGTGTAGCGTCTGAGGGGTTACATCCAGAAGCATCCAAAGACCTGGGATTAAAATATGGTATATATACAACATTATTATAACAGAGAATCCAAACTTCTACAGGAAAGTCCCCATTTGAAACTTGTTCTGGATATTTTCCACCTCCACCTTTGAATATTTCATGTGGGAAACAAGGAGGAGTGAAGGAAGACATTACAAGAGATGCTTTTAGCGATAAAAAAATTATAGAGAAGATCAGGCAGATCCATCTACAGGTACAGGAATCACTACATAATTTGGGGATGAAGTATAATTCCAGGCATGATCAGCACAAAATAGAGAAATCATTCAAGGTGGGAGATAGAGTATGGCTACAATTGAACAAGGAGACGCTGTAGGGGCTTGGTAAGAAAATAAAGGCTCTAAGGTATGGTCCCTTTCAGATAGTGGAAAAGGTGGGTGATAATGCATATCGACTCAATTTACCACCATATATGTTCATTTACTGAGTTGTAAATGTATATAATTTGAAACTCTATGAGCCTTCCATGCTAGATTAGGAAGAGGAACATGTCCTACCTTCTATGGAGGACTTGGCACCAGACGCTTAGGCAGAGTTGACAGAAGATATAGTTTTGTAGAATAGGTCAAGAACTACAACACAAGGGCAACAAGCAATTTGGCAGATTAGGTTTAAGGGATAAGTTCCAAGCAAATCTAAATGGTACACTAGAGAGAAGGTGGAGGAAAAAATTCCTCACCTCATTCAGTAACATCTTTTGGGGACCTAAATCCACCCAAAATGGGGAGCTGTGATCCAAATTGGATCATTATATTGTTTTTCATCCATATCGATGCATTTGGAGTGGGAAAAGTGGAGGAATCAGCTTAAGGGACCATTTTTATAGGTGGGACTTAGTTTGGCGAAATGGGGTCTGAAACCTTCCGAGAGTGTTTTGAGGCATCGAACAACATTTTTTTTTTCGCGGGGGGCGGGGGTAAACTTTTTCTGTTGGGCATAGCACATTTTCATGCTATTATACACACTGAGAGTTTTCCAATGATGTAAGAATTGTGTCAATCAGAGTCTGTATGCAAACATTATGCCACTCAGAAGTTGGCCTTCCTGTTTTCACACCTATCGTTTGGGAGGATGCCGTGTTAGCCCCCATTATTCATGGAAAAGGGGTTAGCCACACATTTTTGATGTAAAATACTCTAGAAGAGTCTATTTTGTAACTCTAGTTAAGAGTTTATGTAGTCAAACTTAACCACTAGTAGGCTATCGGGTTGTGTTATAACTCGGCCACTAAGAGGAAGAGGCATTCCATTATTTCAAGAGACTTTTGTTCCAAAGTTGAGAAAAGATAGCTTGGAGAGATAGTAGGTAGAGAAAACAAAGAGGATCTATGCACTATAGCATTCCATAGGCCACAGACATTACTTCTTTGTATCTACAACCATATTTCTAGACAGAGAAAGAGAGCGAAGCGACCTCACCTTCCAGTTGGGTTTTCTCTTGAAAGGGTTTCCAAGAGAGCATATATTGTGTATTATGTGTGTGTGAGATTATTTTTTCGTTCTCTACTTTTCTGCTTGATTTAATTTTACTTGCATTCACTAATTACAATTAATTTTACAATTCCATCACTTTCACACCTAACACTTTGATCTCCATCTCCTTTTATAGCTTTAGCCTTAGTCAATACCTTAGCTCAATCATTTAGTAATTTCATTAGTATTCTTTGATGGGATAAAATAATCATTCTCATGCTCATTACTATGGGCCAATACCATGGTAAATACCCCCAATATTCAAGCTACCATGGTGCGGATTATGTACGCCTTTTATTCACAGTACCTTCATATGTACGTGACCCTTCTAAATAGGATCATCGTGTAGTTTCCCAAACTTCATATTTAAATTTCATATATCTATGAACTGACATTTATTTATTCATCACATCTGTAGCATCTTTTCCACTCATGTTGACATCTTTATCAAGTAGGTTTCCATCAAGGACAACACATTAGTCATAATGCCAACAATTTACAGATATCGCATAAAAATTTACAGGTAGGGGAACATTTTTATGTTAAAGTGAGATATAAGAAGAGTTCCTTAAGTACAGGGAGTTGTTCTAAATTGGCCCCTCATTTTTGTGGGCCTCCTGAAATTTTGGCCATAGTTGGGCTGGTGGCATACCAACTGGCCTTGTCGCCTCATATTAAAACCCATAATGTATTTTATGTTTATGTTTTAAAGAAGTATGTCGATGACCTGTATCATGAAATTAATTGGCATGTTGTATAGGTCAGGCTAGAAGAAGAATTCCATGTCAAACCACTACAAGTTTTGGACCAGAAAGATATTAAACTTCGGAATTGGATCATTTCTCAGGTTAAAGTGCAGTGGAAGCACTTTGGACCTAAAGAGGCCACCTGAGAAAAGGAAGAAGAAATGAAACAAGATTATTCTATGTTGTTTGCATGAAGCTGATACTGAATAAACACCGAGGATGATGTCCTATTTTAAGGGGAGGGGGATGTAATACCCATGGAAAACCTATATTGAGACTTTTATACATATTTTGTGATTTTTATTTATTTCAAGAAAATGAAAAATAAGAAAAGACATGTGTTGAATTATTGATTTATTTTCTGTCATAAAGAAAAATGATATTAATAATAATTTATGTTAGAATGATTAATTCTCCAAGAAATATGTTAGAGACTAAGATGAGAGATTAACCTCTAATTTTTAGGGAAAACACTTGAAGTAGTTATACCTAAGGAGCTAGGTAGAAAAAAAATATGAAGGAAAGCAAAATCTTCTTTTGTATCTTGAAAAACTCTTGAATTTTTCTGAGGTAAAGGGAAGAAAGAGAGTGGACAGAAATTACAGAACACTTGAATAATACAAGGCAGGAGAGAAACACTTTGTGGTGGAATCTATTTCAGATATTGTGGGTGTAAGTTTTAACCCTCTACAGAAATTACCTGCAAACAAATTCTTAAAAAATAGAAAATATATAATGTTGATAAACACAAAACAAATACACAGATTTTACCCTAGATCCCAAAACTGGGACTACCATATTTATTTTTCATTATATTCCTTTTAATGTTACAATACATATATATACATGTCAAAGCATTCATAAATCCCAATCCATTAATCTTGGATTATAGCATAACCATAGTTCCCTTGACCATATCTACAAAACACCATCGACATAAAACCATCATGCCCAAAACCATGTGCAGAACCCATGCACAAAATCATAGGTAGGTCTGCTCACCTAATATAGGGTCCAACAAAAATATTCTTGAGGTGCTGCCCCAGACCCTATGAAGGTGGAGTACCACCCCCTATTGCTCCTGTCACAATGAAGGGGGGGCTACCTCCCCCTCTCTAACCCCTGTAATGACTAGCATGAGGCTATTTGTGGAAAGAATATGACACACACCCAATATTGTCCCACTTGTTGTTTTCTTTTCCACACAGAGGGTTATAGGAGAGCTTAGTCATTGGTCCAACCTTACAATGCCCATTGTTTATCTACACCAAGAGAAATTCTCAGTGCTCACAAAATTTGTCAATGCATCTACAACATTCTTCAAATTGTCTACCTTTACTAGCAACACCTTTTTCAACTCAACGACATCTCTCACAAAGTGATACTAAACATTAATGGGCTCTTTCTTTGAATTATAAGTAGTGTTCTTTGCCAAGAAAATTGCACTTTGGCTATTACAGTCTATCCTTATAGCTCGATGTGATAACCTCATACATGAAAACAATCTCTGCAACCAAATTTATTCCTTTCTTGCGTGAGTGGATGCCATGTATTTTGCCTCTGTAGTTGAAAGTGCCACTACAGACTGTCTCTTGCTCATCCAACTGACTATGCCTCCAAATAGCTTAAACACATACCCACTTGTAGATCTTCTCTGATCCAGATCTCCAACTGAGTCTGCATCAAAAAATCCATGGATGTCCAAAACTCTATCCAATCTTGGTCTTCCTTGGTAGCACAAACCATAATCATTAGTGCCACACAAATACCTCAAAACCTGCTTCACTGTTGTCCAATTCTCCTTCCATGATTTTGACATAAACCTCCTCAATACTCCCACTGCATGTGTAATGTTTGGTTTATTATAGAACATTTCCTACATCATGCTACTGCTTGCACTTATATATGGAACACGAGACATCTCCTCTTCCTCTTCTTGTGTCTTGGGACATTGTTCAGCAGATAAATTTACACTTACAAGAATAAGAACCTTCATTGGTTTACTATCTTGCATATTAAACCTCTGCAGTATTGTCTCAACATACGTCCTTTGGTTTAATGAGAGCTTACTCTTTTTCCATTCTCGTTTAATTTTGATGTCCACAATATAGTTTACAGCACCAAGATCCTTCATGTCGAATTTGGAGGACAATTGGGTCTTCGAATACTGTATAATTTCTTTGTAATTTCCAACCAACAACATATCATCCACATACAAGACAAAAAAAATAACACGGCCAACAATTAATTTAAATTACCCACAGTGATATTCTTTGCTTCTAGTGAAGCCAAGTCCCAGTAAAATGTATCAAATTTCTGATACCACATCTTTGGTGATTTTTTTAATCCATACAAGGAATTTTTTTACTTTCATACCAGTTTTTTCTTACCCTTCACCACAAAGCCTTCAGGTTGCTTCATGTATATCTCTTCTTCCAGATGCCCATGAAGAAATGTTGTCTTCATATCTATGTGTTCTACCTCAAAATCAAAATAAGAAGCACCAGATAAAAGTAATCTACTAGAATCTACCTTGGCAACAAGAGAAAAAATATCACAGAAATCAATTTTCTACACCTGGGAACAACATTTTTCTACCAACTGAGCTTTGTATTTCTCCACTTTTCCTTTTTCATCCATATTCTTCTTAAACGCCCATTTTCTTCCAATGGGTTTCCTTCTAGCTGACAACTCCACTAGATCCCAAGCTTCATTTTTGTCTAATGATGCGATTTCATCAACCATGACCACTTTCCATAGTTTACCATCCTCTGAATCTACTGCCTCCTTGATAGCTCTGAAATCATCATCAGTAATGGATAAAGCAAAATTTGAACAGAAAGCAGACGGACTATACCTTTCTGGTTTCCTTCTTTCTCGAGTTAATCTTCTCACTACATTTGTGGCTCTTCATTTTCTGATTCTTGTTCTGTTGTAGAGTCTGATTCTTCCTCCTTTAGCTCAAACTCTATCTTCTTAGGTTCCTTTGGTATGAATTCATGTTTAATAAAATATTTCACCTCTATAAACCTTTTAAACCATCCTTATACCCGATAAAGATGCACCTTTCAGATTTACTATCCAACTTGGTTATTTTCTCCTTTGGAACATGTACATATGCATCACAGTCAAATACCCTCAAATGTGAAAGAGAGGGTTTCTTATGAGTCCATACCTCATGTGGAGTCTTATCCTCCAATGTTGATGAAGGTGATCTATTAACTAGGTAACATTTAGTCTCCACCGCCTCTGCCCAGAATTCATGTCCTAACCTAGCACCACTGAAAATGCTTCTTGTCTTTTCCATCATCCTGTTCATTCTTTCTTCAACTCCATTTTGTTGAGGTGTGTATGGAGTAGTATTATACCATGCTATACCACTCTTCTTACAAAACTCTTCAAATTCCTTCTTGCATAATTCTCCATAATTATCTGCCCTCAACACCTTTATCTTCTTCTCTACCTGGCTTTCCATCAGAGCCTTAAATTCTTTAAACATGAAAAAGACTTCATATTTGTTCCTGAGGAAACATATCCATGTATTTCATGAGAAGTCATCTATAAATGATACATAGTACACAGAATTACCCAATGATGGAACCGACATAGGTCTAAACACATCACTGTGCATAAGCTCTAATATCCCTTTCACCCTCTTCGCAACAAAGGGGAAAATCGCCTGATTTTTCTTTCCATAT
Organism: Pinus taeda; assembly: GCA_000404065.3. Lineage (NCBI taxonomy): Eukaryota > Viridiplantae > Streptophyta > Pinopsida > Pinales > Pinaceae > Pinus > Pinus taeda. Next base: position 95,331 of record APFE030937008.1, on the reverse strand, counting down.
ACACAATGTTTACAGAAATCGAAATCCAAAGAGAAATTAGACATACCTTCTACAATACCATTACCATGAAGTATTTGAAGGCCCTTCTCTCCAACATTTCCAAGCCTTTGATGTGATAACATGGTCTTTTCTTGAGAGACCACTAGATTTTTTGTTCTACTTTTAGGAACCACATAACTATTGCACTCATCAATAACAGTACTACCCAAAATCTTGTACATAGTTCCAATTCGAACTCCCCACGTCAATACCAGTGTTCCCCAGACCATATTGCAGGTATCTTTCTCAAACACTATTTTTACACTTGCATCATCCATATTCCTTAATGAAATCATATTTCTGGCCAATGCAGGAATATGTAGAACACCCGAAAGTGTTCTAATCCTTCCACCTTGCAACTTCAGCTTGAATTTTCTCTATCTAGAGATTCTAGGCTTCCTATCATCCCCTAAGAAGACATCACCACCATCATAATTCTCATACTTGCAGAACCACTCCCTATGGGAAGTAACTGAATCAATCAACCATGCCTTGTGATCTACATGCGTACATGAAGAAGAAGTGAAGTACACATCCCCACCTTCATCTGAGGTGGTTTTTGTCTCTGTAGAAGGAGCATCATCATATCCCTTTCCTTTCTGAGGAGCTTTAGATATACATTCCTTTCCACATTTCTAGCACACCTTTACAGGTTTTCCTGGAGATATAGATCTCCCTCTAGATTTAGATCTCCCACTCAAGGACTTATTTTTGTTTCTGTTCTGGGACTATCCTTGTATAGACAAGGCATTTCCATTCTAGCCCTCCATATTTTTTCCTCTCATCTCCTCTTATAGCAAGGATGAGACTATTTCATCAAATGTAAAGATAGTTGTATTGCTACCTATTGCAACAACGATATTATCCCACGAATCTTGTAGAGAACACACCAGACTGATGCACTTATCTTCATCTAAAATTTTAATATCAATAGATAAAAACTCACTTACCACAGTGTTAAGGGCATTTATATGCTCTATCACTGAGTCTCCATCCTTCATCCTCAAGTTATACAACTTTTTGCATAGGAACAATTTGTTCATCAGAGACTTAGATTGGTACAAAGTCCCTAACATGTCCCACAAAGCCTTCACCCTAGCTTCCCCTGATACATTCAACACTACTGAATTTGAGATACATATCCGCATTGTGCTCTTTACTTTCGGATCCAACTTCGCCCAGTCTTCATTTGACATATTTGTTGGTTTAGTACTTGAATCCATTGATCTTTATCCACCAGCAGATCCTCCATATTGAGTTTCCACAACTCAAAACTATGACCATTAAATTTCTCGATATCTATCTTTCCACTTCTTTCCATCTTCATCCAACACAAGAATAGATTCTATAGATCTCCCATTGAACAGGGTCTACCATAGGCCCAAGAAAAACCCCTTAGCAGCAAAGGCATCCCCTTGAAGTTGAAACTGTTATGATACCAAATTTAGGTTTTAACCCTGTATAGAAATTACCTCCAAATGAATTCTTAAAAAATAGAAAATATACAATTGAGAGAAACATAAAACAAATACACAAATAATTTCCCCTGGATCCTAAAATCGGGACTACCATATTTTTCATTATATTCCTTTCAATGTCATCATAGATATATATACATGTTGAATCATTCATAAAGCCCATTCTATTAACCCTAGATTAGAACATAACTATATTTCCCTTGACCGAATCCACAAAATTCCATGGGAAGAAAACCATCATGCCCAAAACCATGTGTGAAACCCATTCACAAAAACATAGGTAGGTCTGCCCACCTAATATAGGGTCAAAAAAAAATTTTACAGGGGCGCTACCCCTGACCCCCTGCAGGGGGGCTACCACCCCCTGAAAACTGCCCAACACCCAACAATGGGAGATAAAGACAATATTTAAATTGACCCTTACCAATCGGAGGGAAACAATGGTAAACCCATAAAAAAGGCGTTTGCAGAAAGCTGCATATGGTTTAGAGGACATAACTCCAAAGACCTTCCTAGTTTTACTTGACAGTTAGAGCGAGAGATTAGGGGGAACTGCATATATCAGACAATTCAATGCTAGGAGGAACATGGAATCCTCTGGCTTGTTTCTTAAATAATCTCATACAAGTACTTTTGGTTGAGGTTGGTGGAGTTCTATGATTATCTGAATATGTGTTGTCACTGCGACAAACACCCTCCAAAATTTTGGTTACACATGAATTTTGGAGCTTACTTTTGCTCCTAGGATTTTACCTTGATTTTTCATATTTTCTTCATGGTAGGTTCATGTTCCCTTAGATTCTAAGTGTCAAAATCACTTTCTCATGCATGCTCAGTTTTGAAGAATTTATAAGTACATTTCTTTCAATGCAATCTTACATAGGCAGTGCGTATCTCTTAAAGGTAAGTCTTGCACAATCACTAGTGACAATGAATATATAATCCATAAGTATAGTGTATTAAACAAAATATATCGACAGTCAATGTACACTCTCCATTGACATTCTCCCTCACTCTGATTGCAAATGTACTTCTATTCTAGTGAGTTTTATCAATTCTCACTTTGGCGCAGCTTCACTTTCACAAGCTTCACTTTCATGTTTACGACTATTTCGTTTGCTTCCTTTCACTTTAATAAATATATTTTTCATGTTATATTCACTCTATCATGTGTTTCTTTCAATGTCATTCACATTTGCAAGTGTCATTTGCACTTTTCTCTTACTGTTGCAAGTATCATCTTTTGGACATGCGAAGTGTCGCACGATGTAAAATTAGATTCATTGTTCATTTTAAGAGGAAAAATTGGTAACAATGGGTCCTATCTATCATATAGACATGTAATAGACTCATTCCCAAACATTTATGCATTGATGCACTAGTTTCATCACCATAGTCGTAAAGTGTATCTTTAGTGTCGCAATTGGAGGAAAGTGTTGTGTTATTGTCACATCAATGGGATCATGTTTATTTTGGGTGTTGAGTGTCCAATGTTGTGTCATTGATTGATCCAAGTGTGTGATAATTTTTAATTCTTATCCTGGATTCATTTCTACCTCATCAATCCCACACTTAGTCAAACTTTGAAAGGCATCTTCCCTAGTTAACTTAAGCTCACTTAGGCTCCATGAATTGCACATTGCGTAGTGGCAAGCCTAAAGTTGTTCCATTTCCTCTTGGGACTATGCAATGTGCACTTCCTACCTCCAAGTACTACGCATTCTGCAGTCGCAGTGCTCAAATATTTCCTCCTTGCCCTTGCAAACTACGAAATCCTGCCTCCCAACTAGTCTCTTTTTGCACATTATGTAGTCTCAAGCCACAAGAAGCTTGTCCTACCTCCTAGAACTCTGAAATGAAAAGTCACTACCTCCAAGGACTTTGCATTGCACATTCACAGTGCTCAATATTAGCTTGCTACTCCCCATAGCTATGTAACCATTTCTCTGAGCTAACATATTATTGTGCATTGCACAGTGTTAAGCATAATGTTGTCTCCCTTCCTCCTTGAGATATGAAATTTCACAATCCTTTGGCCTCTCTATCTCTTATACCACACATTGGTAAATCTCAAGGTTCAAGGCTATCTCATTGAGCTCCTTAACTACGTAATCACCTTGTCCAGGATTTTAGGATTGTGCATTGCATAGTCTCAGGCTTTAGTCCATCACTCTTGAACCCTGAAACTACGCACTTCACAATCCTTGAGTCTTCCTCCTTGTCTAGTGGCCAGTCCCAACTCAATCATTGATTTTCATGAAGCAAGCTAGATTAGGAGATTTCCAGACTGATGTCATTTTGTCATGATTGGATTCCACTTGCAGGTACTACATCTTGACAAGACATGATGATGCTTAGAGAGGAAGAGAAGTAGATTATGCTAGTAGACACTTATGAAGCTGGAACCATGGAGAATGCATCAAGCAATAACATGAAGGGACACTAGCTTAACATAGAAGATCAAAGATCTTGATCACATAAAGACTCCATATCAATCAACCGCTTGGTGGATGAGGATGAAACACATGCAAGCTCTGATGAGCCTCATAAATGGGTAATTAATTAGGCTCATTTTACCTCCTAACCTAGTCAAATCAACCATTCTCTTAGCTTATTGTATGATTTTCTGATTATATTTATGCTTATAGGGTGAGTTGAGTTAGTTATTAAGCCATGTGGTCTAACATGTATTTAATGCAGATTATTGATGGATTTCGAGGTCAAAGTCAAGGATCTAGTGGTCAAATTATAGCAATAAATCAAAGTAGACAGAGGAGAGGAATTATAGGAGGGAATCCCCCTCATTTATTGCTCCTCACTTCGAAATACCCTTCATTCAGCTCAGAGTACAAGCAGTCGAATCATGCACTAGAAGGCAGTTGAGCAAGTGGAAGATGATTGATAGTTATCTCGAGTTTTGGGAGCCAAGCCTCCCTGATTTTAAGGAAGCTATTGGTAGCTTTAGATGTATAAGTAGAGAGGCATAGGGCCTCACTAGGGTCGACTTTTTTTTTTTCTTGTGTAAACTCTGATCAAATTTCGAGCTTACTATTTTATGACGATTTTAAGTAATCTTGCTATTTTTTGATAATGAATATGGAATCCTTTTTGAGCTAGCACTGAATTACTGCAGAGGGTTGAAGCTCTTGGGTTAGGGACCAGTCCAAGAAGCCAAGATTCTCTTTACTTGTATTTGTACGCTTTACTTCAGTTTGTAGATTAGTTTGCTGTTAGATGTATTTCTCTTATGGTTAAGAATAGGTTGCTTTCGATTATTTAGTAGCTTGCTTCCATTTGTGCTTTCTATAGTAGGTTAAGTAGTGATCAAAGAAGATTAAAAAGGCTAGAAAAAATTCCTTTGCCTCTCTTCCTCCCTTAGGGACCATGATTTGAGGCAAAGACTCTCTTGCTGCCCCAAAAACACAGATTTTCCTCATTCCTAGGACTTCTAGTGTTTGTAGCTCTCTAGTAGGTTGATAGTCTAGTTTTTCTTTGCTTTAGATCTTCTTTATCATGTTCACTTCCTGATTTTCAATAGTCATTTTGCATGATTTCCTTTCTTATAGAATTTACTAGCATTTCATTCTATACATCATAGTTTAGGCCATTTTAATGCAAAACTCTGTTTTCCCTAGGATGCACTCATTTCATTGGTTGCTTGATTTTCTTCGTCGACTGTCAGTTTCTATGCAGCAAATCTCTTCCAGTAGTAGGCCAGCTTACCAAAAATCATACCCTCGATCTGATCCATGCCCTATACATCTCCCAAACCTCACCTCAATTCTGCCCTAGTTTCCTTCATTTTTCAAAGAACTTCTTTCTCTCTCCTTGAGAAAACCCAATCATCTTTCTCTCTCCTGGTGATTCATGGTAGACCTTAGGTGCCCTAACACCTCATTCCAACCTTCATTCACCTTTTCCACCCACTCTCACACCCTCAAAATAGTGAAAATTGCTCTTGGCCTCCTCCTGTAGGCCTCCTGTAGTTTCCCTGTTTTCCCCCTGTAGTTTTTCTGTGTCCTCCTGTAGTTTTTTCTGTAGTCTTTCTTTTGAAGGCCAAGTGTGGGAAAAGCCTCCAGAAGGCCACATAAGACCTCCTAGGACCCATCCACACCATCTTACATCCTCCCAATCTCCAAAACCGCCCTCTAAGGCCACCTGTCGCTGCCACACTCACACACAATAAATTAGATGCATGTTAAATTCACATAAAAACACATAAAAATCCAAAAACATTTGAATAGTTGACCGGAGAATCCACAGTTTTATCATTTTTGAACCGACGTTTCGAATCCCAAGTGGGATCCATCTTCAGGATGAGAGAATGATGGATTCATCATTCTCTCAT
>APFE030937008.1:76481-87898 GCA_000404065.3 Pinus taeda | reverse complement strand
AAATAAATGAGAGGTATGGTAAATAAATAAAACATTTTTTTATATTTACTCCAGAAGTCACATTATATTTAAGAACACAAAAAAAATGTGTTATATTTAGCTGAAGCCTATGGGCCAAATACCATGGGCCAAATTATTATTAATATCACGCAGAAAAAACATTATTAACCCATTATTAACCCTAATATTATATTAGTATTAAATAAAAAAATATGGCACATGGTATTGACCCATGGTATTCATGTGGAATGTAGGGTCTATGGGCCAAATACCATGGGCCAAATTATTATTAATATCATGCAGAAAAAACATTATTAAGCCATTATTAACCCTAATATTAGTATTAAATAAAAAAATATGGCACATGGTATTGACCCATGGTATTCATGTGGAATGTAGGGTATTTAAAGGGGGGAATTAAACCAACATAGATCCATCTTTATTCTGGATCTACTAAGCCCCAGGAGGGATCAAATATTGTGATATGTAAACTAGCATAGAGTGAAAAAATATTTGATCCTCGGGCTTGGTAGATCAAGGGGAAAAATGTATCTTGTAATTTAATGTCACTTAAACATTTTAATTTGGTTAAAATAAAAAAATAAAATAAAAATTAATTATTAATTTTATTAATTTTTATAAATTACTAATATTAGTTTTTAAGCTCCAGGTTTATGATAACCCATGGTATTGACCCATGGTAATATCATGGTATTCATGTGAGCATAGACAATTTAAAGGGGAAATTCTATCCGCTTAGATCCATCTTAATTCTGGGTCTACCAAGTGTTGAGAGGGATAAATAGATTTCATCCCTCCAAGACTGGTAGAAGTGGAGTTAAGATGGATATATGTTGGTTTTTATGATAATGAAGATATTAAATAGACTTAAGAAATTATATTATAAAAAACATCTTAAGGTGAATGGTTAAAGCTCACTTCACAAAATTTAGTAAAAAATACCAATATCTCCATTAATATTGCTTTTTTTTATTTAACAAAAAAATAAATTCAAAACAGTGAAATCTTATCGCTCTTTCCGCATCACCCTCGGAAAAGAGAGAAAGTCAGTGCCCAGATTTCCCACCATTTTTCAAACGTTCTCAATATGATATCTTCATAAAAAAGTTAAGGTACTGATGTTGGATTAGTTGTTTGAAAAATATGCTGGTTTGTAAAACCTTTCATCTTCTCTGTTATTCTTAATTTGTCGTAATGATCTGTAGGGGTTGGGCCAGTGCTTGAAAAATATGCTAGTTTGCACAACCTTTCATCTTCTCTGTTTTTCTTAATTTGTCATAATGATCTGTAGGGGTTGGGCGAGTGCACCATATTGTCCTAAAAGGCAAACATTGTGCACCAAAAAGAAAATTAATCCACATGTTACAACGTTGTTAAAAAATGCAAGACGTATGAAGGTAGTGAATTATGCTAATAAGCAATTTAGATTGGGAGAGATGTAATTAAATTTTATTATTTGATTGAAGATTTCCAATTAAAATAATAATAAATCTATATGTATATAGTAATATATTGATTGGAAGGCTCCTGACAACGGTCACTTCTTTCCATTAGATCCCCTTCAGGCCTTTGGGATACCTACTACTTTCTTATATTATATACTTGGGGCTTGCTACTTGTTGGCGTGTTGGGGTTTTTTTTTATCTTGCAGTTGGAGTCTATGGAATAAGAAAGAAATTTGATAGCTTAACAAAACTGGTACAAAATATGTGGGTTTTTTTTTTTTTTTTGATCTTGTAGTTGGACTCTATGGAATAAGAAAGAAATTTTATAGTGTGACAAAAGTGGTAGCTTCACAAAAGTGGTTGAGAAAAGATTAATCTCTCCTACCTTGACAGAACTGGTGGTCAAGATCAACACCTACAAGAACTTTGTTGTGGAATATTATCAAAACTAATAGAAGGATATGAAAGAGTGTACAGTGAGAACCTTGACAAACATGGCCACTAAAACTTGCAACATATGATTGTTTGTAGGAAGAGAAAATTACGTTTCTTTTTTCCAAACATGTATGTTTTTTTTTTCTCGGTAAAGATTAAATCTATTAAGTAAAATATAGTGCAGCCAGGAAAAGCAGAAAACCCGCAGACTGGAAATGATGGAATCATCAACCTCAGTCCCAGAGAAAAGATGCAGACACAAAGCTATAGGAGGAGCACAAAACTGACAGACCGGAAATGATGGACTCATCAACCTCGGTCTTGGAGGAAAGACACAATCTCAGATCTACCACAGAAGATTCGAGAACAAGACTGACTATCAGGCTATTACCCCAGTGGGTCAGAAACTACACCACAATGTTTTTTCCCTTTCTTTTTGTTAACTTTTGTCCAGCCATCATGGGGAGGATGTGCTAGGACAACTTGAAGACTGGATTCCTTTGTCTCCGGGGACTCCTTCTCTGATTCGGAAGATGAAGTCTCGTGGGGATGTTTCTGGGAGCTAGCTGTGACATGGGTGAGCCCCATATTGTTCGGGGCCGGATCCATCGGCTGAGGCGTCTGATCTGGTTCTGACTCGCTTTCCTCTCTGTCCATACCTGGGGAGCTGGAGCTTCCAGCTGGCGGCGGAGGACAGGGAGCCCAACGCTTGGGCTTGGAATGAGCGGAGAGGCCCTTTTTCGTTCTTGCTGATAGCGATGGGCAGGAGCTATGCAGGTGCCCTGTTAGGTGACAATGGCGGCACCGGAAGTCAGTGTTTTCGTACTCTATATATTGGGTCCAGACAGAGTCCTTGATCTTGAGATGGATGTATTCTAGCAATCCCTTGCTTAAATCAAGCTCCACACAAACTTTGGCATAAGTATAGAGCCCTTGCCGCTCTCTCGTGTAATCTCCCGTTAGAAAGCGACCCAAGGCATTGCCTATTTGCTTATATGCTTCTATGCGCCACAGGTGAACTCGGAGATTTGGGAGTCTGATCCATACAGGAGCTTTAGTGATGATTGCTGAAGCTGGGTCAAAGTCTGGAAACCATGGAGTTAGGAAGAGGCCAGCTGAACCCATGAACCAAGGGCCTTCGTCCAGGGCGTTGTAGCAGTGCTCGAGGTCATCGAACAACACTATAAAATATCCCTTTGCGCAGAAATAAACCTTGCAGCGGTCAGTCCAGTTTTCCTTGATCCAGTCATAAAGATCCTGAGAGCGCGGCCAAAGCCCATTGAATCTGCAGATGATGGCCCTTTCAGCGAATTTTTGGGAGTCGTCTGCAAGATCAGGGTAAGAGATCTCAACAGAGGGAACTTCCTCCAATTTGTCAACCAAAAAAGGTTTGGGCTTGGGAGGTTCCGGGGTTGCTGGCTTCTCAGGGCAGACTGCAGCTTTGTAAGAGTTTGGAGGAGCAGAAGAGGATTGCCCTGCAGCTCCACCTCTCAAACGAAAGGAGAACACTAGAGAGCTATTGCTCTTTATGCTATAAGAAGAAAGAGGAAGAGAATCTTCGAGCTGTTTACCTTGAAAGATGAGTCTTTGAAGGGCTGAGGGGATCCCAAGCCTATGCTCCAGATTAGCTTTGAGATTCTGTGCCAGATCTATAGGATTTACCCACTGCATGACGGTTTTTCCAAAGATCTGTGCTATTTGAATCTGAAAGGGGGCAGAGGAGTCTTTAGAAGATTTCTGGAGTAGCTTAGGGCCAGAGTCTTTTGAGTCTTCCACCTCTTGACTCAGGGGGTTCCACAGATGAGAAGAAAACTTCTGCCTGAGATATGTTTTGCCCCCACACGGATCTGCCTTGAAGGGTTCTGTGGATCCTCTGTAAAATCGCTGCGCCAGGGAGAAAGAGGACCAGATCTGTGCAGTCGAGAGCAGAGAAGTCCTTGAACATTGACTCTGTGCTTGGATATGGACTAGATTGCAGGGATCTGAGCCAAAACTACAATGATTCTTTTGCATGTCAGATACTGTGCGCCCTCTTCTCAGTCGCTGCCTATTTCTTCCGATCTGTTGCCTGGGAGCTGTGTAATCCTGGATCTTGTTCCAAATGGTTAGATCCAACCGAGATCTGCAATGTATGGCACTCTGATCTGGTAGATCCAACCCAGATCTGCCAAGCTTGGGCCATACTAGGGTCGGATCTGCAGCCCGTAGCCCCCCAACCTTGCATGCAGAAATCGTAAGGCGATGCACCGTGTTGGAGTATCCAGCCCCTGCTGCCATGTCATTTCTAGTTACCAGGCGAAACAGATTGACAATCCCAGGGATTTCTGAGATCACAAGGGCTCGGGATTTGGAATAGTCTTTCCAGTGACCAGCCAGCATCAGGATGGTCCAGCCATCTACAATGGATTTGTCTGTAGAAGATACAAGGGCTCCTCCGTCGGGCTGATGAACAGAATGGGACGCTCGGCCAACGTGCCAGAGCTGCCAGGAAAAGATCCCGCCCTTCTCGTGCATGGCGTCCACCACAATGGCAACGAGCAACGCAGATTTCAGCGGAGTATTGCAAAAAACACAGGGATCCGTTGTTCCTTTTCCAAATACAGGGAAGCCAGCAGAGGAAACGGCTGATACGACGTCCTCGGCGTAGATTGCAGTGCCTGATCTTTTGTCACCCTTCGAGATTTCCATTTTCGAGCTCTCCCAGATCCTCAAAAACCTCTTTTCCAAACATGTATGTTAGTATATTACAATTTAATGAATATGTTTTCCTATTATCATATATGGTTTCGTACTTTAATAAAACATTCACCAAGACTTCACTTTTTATTATTCAGTGAAAGATTTGCCAAGAACTTAGAAGATTTTATAATTTAGTGATAGATTCGCCATGAATTTACAAGATAACGTAATCTGGTGAGAGATTCACCAAAAAAATTATATATACATATTATATTATTGATAAAATCACCTCCCATTTTTCCTATGTATCATGGGGATTTGCACATTTATTATACATATAAATTTAGGGTGGTTCTTAAAATTTTCCCTGATTGTAGGTCAAAAGATACTAAAGAAGAAATATTCCAAATGACCAGAGAAAGTGATGAGTCCCTCGAAGACTATGAAGAGAGGTTCCAACTCAATTCCAAAAGGGCCAGGTGTACGCTTGACCTTGAGTCTCTGAAGTTGGTCCTACTCAGGGGAATTCGGGAAGACCTTTTAGACACCCTCCATCTACTGGCTGGGGGAGACATCTACCAAGTATCCTATGAGGACATAAATACTATTTTTAGAAACCATTCTAGAGCAGCCAGGAAGAAAGATAGGGGGAGTTAACCCATAGCCAGTACCTCTTCTTTCAATTCATCTATTAAAGGTGAAATTGGAAACATGCTGGAAGACTTCAAGAGTGAGATGTTGCAGACTCTTGCCATGAAAATGGATACCTTACATATCAAAAGAAAACAAGAGGAAGTAGAGAGGGATTTGGCCATTTTTTTCCCTAGATGCACCATGAGGCATCCTAAGAATGAATGCCCATTGAACTCTTTAGAGATTTGTTCAATCTGTGAAGAAGATCATTCTACAGATAAGTGCCCTTCCTTGCCTGAACTTAAAGCTATATACCAAGGGGCCAAACGAGTCACTGAATAGATCTATTACATAAACCAAAGGAGGTTGCATGGACCTAGACAGTACCGGCAGGGGATGCAAGGGACATCTCAGGGATACTACAACCCCAACCAAGTCACCTCCATACCTTCTTGGGGCCCCACTGCTCATCCTTCCTGGTCCACGCCTCCTCTTTGTTCCTTCACATCTCAAATATCATGCCCAACTAGCCACCCATTCATTATAATCATATGCTCAACCAAAACCTCAGCGGAATGCATCTCATCAGGGGTGGAGGCCCCAATACAACTCTCCTCCCGCTCTTCTGCCTCGACCACCTCCCCAACCACAACCGTTACCTTCTGCAACACCAAGGCAACCCAAATACCTACCCAGCCAAATCCAAACCTGAACAACAGACATGCTCAGCAAGGGTATAGTGGGGAACCATCATGCCCAACTTATGCTGTGGAGATTCAAGAAATTAGCTTGCGATATGGGAAGGTTTTCCCAGATATCCAACCTCCACCCAAGGAGGTTGAGGAAGATAAAGAGGAAAGCAAACCTAAAGCAAATCCACCCTTTCCTGAGAGACTATCCATGACAATCCAGCCTACCCCAGAAGAGATTGAACTCCTGGGAGAATTGAAAAATTTATGTATGAAGATACCACTTCTCCAAGCCATAAAAGATGTGCCTATCTACAATAGGTTGATCAAAGAGAAGTGCTTTAGGCATCCAGGAAGGTGTAAGAGATATGCCCAAACCATCAATGTCATAGGACAATTGTCCGACTTGATGTTGGGGCAGATAATCTGTCCAAAATATCTGGACCGTGGAAGCCCAGTAGTTGATGTCCACATCAATGGCACATTGGTCCAACATACCTTGATTGATCTGGGAGCTTCCATTAATGTGATGACAAAGGACACAATGCTCAAACTTAATCTCCAAGGCTCCTTGAGGAAGACCACGATAGTTCTGCAGCTAAAAGACTGCTCCACAGTGACCCTTAAGGGGATTGTAGAAGATGTGATGATCTTCATTGATTCTTGGGAGTACCTTGCTGATTTCTTAGTTCTCCAACCAAAGGCAAATCTCACTGGGTATCCTCTCATTCTGGGTATACATCAGTTGCCGAGCTGGGAACATGACCATAAAGAACGGGCACATGTCCAAGCAATTAATCCTATATCCTCTTGCCCAACCCTTGCTAGAACATGATCTACCTCTCTGGTTGGAGGAGGAGGATGAGGATGAAGTTTATTATGCACCACTTTGTACATTAGAAATCGCCATGGGGAGAAAACTACAAGATGAGGATGATATGATTTAAAATTTGATTTAGAATCCACCTCCCAGTGTATCACCATTAGAAGACATAGTAAGAGAAACCCAAAACAACCCCTCAATTGATCTCTGTGTGGCTGACCCCACTTCCCTTCATGTTAAAAATATAGATTTCAACCCAGAAATAACATTCAAAATCAATCCATCCCTATCTACTTCCCTTGAGAAGGATCTATGCAGCATACTGAGAAAACATCTAGATGCCTTCGCCTAGAGTTATAAGGAGATGAACAGAGTGCACCCTTCAGTATGTACCCATCATATATACATCAAGGAAGGTTGCAAGCCAGTCAGGCAGCCTCAAAGGAGGATGAACCCAACACTTAAAGATATTGTTAAGGAAGAGCTGTAAAAATTGCTTGATGCAGGATTCATCTATCCCATCTCTGATAGTGAATGTGTCTCTTCTTTGGTGCTAGTGCCAAAGAAAAATGGTAAGTGGAGAATCTATGTCAACTATTGGGAATTGAACAAAGACACTAAAAAGGACCATTTTCCTTTACCTTTCATAGATCAAGTGTTAGACGGTCTGGCAAGGAAAAAGTTTTTCTCCTTCCTAGATGGGTTTAGAAGGTATAATCAGATTCAAATCAGCCCAAAGGACCAAGATAAGACCACTTTCACTTGTCCTTGGGCTACCTTTGCATACTGGGTCCTTCCTTTTGGTTTGTGCAATGATCCAGCCACTTTCCAAAGAGTAGTATTGAGTATATTTTCTAAACTGGTTCATGATATAGTAGAAATATACATGGATGATTTTACTCCTTATGGCTTTGACTTTCAGGAAGTTTTATCTAACCTATAAAAAGTTCTAGATAAGTGTATTGAGATGAAACTGTCCCTCAATCTGGAAAAAATGTGAATTTTTTATGACTGAAGGGACCGTGCTAGGTCATGCAATATCTCAACAAGGACTGCAGGTGGACCCAACAAAATTACCATCATCCAAAGGATCCCACCTCCTCAAAAGGTGAGAGATGTCAGAAGCTTCCTAGGCTTAGCTGGATATTACAGGAGATTCATTAAAGACTTCAGCAAGTTAGCCTCTCCTTTGTTTGGCTTCCTAGGCAAAGATGTTGAGTTCATATGGTTGGAAAACTGTCAAGAAGTCCTAGATACCTCGAAGAGCAAGCTAGTGACTACCTTAATTATCAGAGGACCAAACTGGGCCCTACCCTTTCACATTCACACAGATGCCTCAAACAAAGCAATAGGAGTAGCCTTAGGACAAATTGATGGGAAGTTACCTTATGCCATATACTTTATAAGAAAAAACTTGTTAAAGGCAGAGTTAAACTATACAGTGACCAAGAAGGAACTCCTAGCTGTCGTGCATTCCTTAAACAAATTCAGACATTATATCACAGGCTATCAAACCTTTGTGCACACTGATCATGCTGCATTTAGATATTTAATGAACAAACCAGATGTAAATGCTTGCATTATTAGATGGTTGCTTTTACTGTAGCAGTTTGATCTGACCATTATTGATAAGCCTGGTAATGAGAATGTTGTTGCTGACTTTTTGTCTAGAGTAAATTTGCCTACAGGTGAAGAAGGAATGGTGGATGACCAAATGTCAGATGAAAACCTATTTTCTATATCAGTACTCTCTCCATGGTTTGTTGATATAGCAAGCTACTTGGTTTCAACACAGTTCCCACCACACCTATCCTCAAAAGAGAAGAGAAAGATAGTAAGGAAAATTTCCCCTTTCACCTGGATTGAAGGAAATATCTTCAAACTTGGCCTAGATCAGATCTTGAGAAGATGTGTTAGGGAGGAGGAAGTCTTTGACATCCTCCTGACCTGTCATGACAGGCCTTGTGGAGGTCATTTTGCAGCAAAAAGAACTGCCTTCAAGATATTGCAAGCAGGCTACTACTGGCCCACTCTTCATTAGGATGTGAGGTGATACACGATCCAATGTGATCGGTGTCAGAGGATGGGGAAACCCACTCCAAAGGATGAAATTCCCATGCAACCTCAAGTGACCTTTAAGCCATTTGAGAAGTGGGGCATGAACTTTGTGGGGCCTATCAACCCCCCTTCAAGGTAAGTAGTACATCATTGTGTGCACCGACTACCTGACAAAGTGGGCGGAGACAAAAGCAATCAAAGCAGCGACGGAGGAAAAAGTAGCTAAGTTTTTGAGGGAAAACATACTCTACAAGTTTGGGTATCCGAGAGAGTTGGTCACAGACCAAGGTAGTTAGTTCACTTCCAACCTGATTGAAGACCTGCTCACACATCATAAGATCAAGCACAAGACTTCCACCCATTACCATCCACAAGCCAATGGGCAAGTGGAGATCACTAACAGAGCATTGGAAGGGATCCTAACCAACGTAGTGACCAGTAGCAGAAAAGACGGGGCAGACAAATTAGTTGAGGCCACTTGGGCCTACAACACAACTTGGAAGACCACCACCGATTTCACACCCTATGAACTGGTCTATGGGAAGAAGGCTTTGCTATCAATAGAGTTTGAATTCAATACCCTAAGGATGGCAGCGCAGCTGGACCTAGACCTCAGCCATGCACAAAAGGAGAGATTACCTGAGCTCAATAGATTGGATGAATACAGATTACAAGCCCTTCTCCATGCAGAGGTAGTTCAGCTTCAGAGAAAGATATGGCATGACAGAGGGAGACTAGGCACTACTCTATGATTTAAGATATAAGGATTTCAAAGGCAAGCTGAGGACAAGATGGTTGGGACCCTACACCGTGGAGAAATGCAATGACAATGGTTCAGTTCTGATCAGAACCATTGATGATGAAGCCATCCCCATGCTTGTCAATGGACATTGGTTGAAAGTCTACAAGAAACCCCTCTTCAAGCGAGAGTTTATTGAACATTTGAATAAAACAGTGATGGTAGTGGAGCATGTCTTAGCTTCCACTTCACCCACTCACTGAAAAAAAAAAGGACTCAAGTGAAAACCTCCATGAGGTGCTTGAGTCCCATCATTGGGTTGAAAACCTCTTCTGAGGTAGCTCAGTGATGTAAAAAAAAAGGGAAAAGAATAAGATCCCTGGGTGAAAACCTCCCTTGGAGGCGCCCAGGGTAGGAAATTAAGGTGAAAACCTATCTAAGGCACCCTAGTTGTTTTCAAAAAAAAAAAAAAAAGAGGAAGAAAAAATGACTTTTTATTACATTGCAGGTTTGCAGGAGGACTACAGGGAGCAGAAGAAGGTGCCAAGGGGACCCTGACATTTATACCAGCATCCATCTCATCTTCTCCACACCTTCCTCCATCATTTTTGGCATATCTTTCACCCCACTGTACCTCTTCTTCCAAAACTGTGTTTTCTACAAGAGGCTCTGTTTTTCTACAGGAGGCCCCTGTAGGAATTACAGAGAGCCAAAAGTGTCTACAGGAGGTAGTTTGAGGGACAAGAAAAGCTTCATGAGGAACCTATAATCCCTCTTACCATCTTCAAACCTCCTTGCCATCATTTCTAAGCTTTCATCACACTCCAAGCATCATTATTATTTTCTTCCCTTTCCAAGGAAAAACACAGAAAAACAGTTTTTTAGTTTTGAAAAAAAAACAAAAATAAAAGGAGGAAAAGGCACCATTAACTTTACCTGAAGCTTACCTACTATCCCTCCATCATTCATCTCCAACTCTGGCATCATTCTCGAGCTCCAAGCACAGGGAAATAGCTGAAGTTTCAAGGGGAGAAATAGCTACAAGAACTCCTATATGAATTCCTGTAGTAGTTGATCCCATAGAAGTCCAGCACTAGCAGTAAGGGACAACACATCTAAAGGTTGAAAAGGCACATGCAGCTCAGCTCCAGCAAAAAGAAGAACCTGCAAAAACACACAACAACACATCAGCAAGCAGAGGTAACATGCATGAAGGAAAATGAAGGCATGCAGCAGAGAAAGCCACAACACCTCACAGTCGATGGTAGCAAATACACTCGAATTACATGTAACTTGGCGAACTTCATTTAGTTGACTCCACTTAACCGAGATATCACCCACACGTGCGCACAGTCAACTCAAGAAAAAGATGCGAAGGATAGGTAGTGGGAGGAAGAGTTAACGCCGATGCAGTAATGAGGGGATGATTATGAGGGGGGTCATGATGGCCAAGCAGGTGGGGACCAACGGTCCTAATCTAGCAAACATACACCTTGCCAGCTCAGTACTCATAACCAAAAACAACCATAAAAGGTAATGAGCACTCCTCCCCACGCATTCTGACCACTTTTTCTTCCATTTCTCCTTGTAACTCAGCCACATAGTAGTCTTCTTATGCCCCCACAACCTTGTATCCACCATTATCCATTGATTTCCTCCATATTTTTTCTCTTGGCATTTTCTACAGGACCACCTAGAGGAAATCTACAAGAGGGACAGCGGGCTTCTACAGGGACAATGAGTCATTTTGAAGGGAGAAAACATGATTTTTAGCACGAATTTCAGTCTGAATAGGTAGGGTTCATGAATGCCCTCTATTGAATATCAAAATGTGAAAGAGTTGGTTTCAAAGTAAAGATAAAATGAGTCTTTAAGAGGGTTGAAATACATTAAAA
>APFE030937008.1:9428-76461 GCA_000404065.3 Pinus taeda | reverse complement strand
TAAATGTTAAAAAAAAACCACAGTCCCCTCTGTTTTTCTATTTCACTCAAAATTCTTTGTCTCCACCTCCATATCTAGTTTTTCAAAAGAAGTACAGGAAGTATGACAGGGGGGTTTATGAGAAAATAGCCCACTAACTCCACTAGACTCGATGCACATCCTCAAGTGGTTGAAATATTTACAAGGGCAAACTAGATGAATTTATTTGAGAAGTTTAGAGGGTTTGATGATGAAATTGCCCATGAATTTTCTTTCTCTCTCTAGTCCCTCACACAAGAACTCATGCCACTGTAACCATTAGAGGCCTCTCCATTGAAATAACCCCTGAATTCATCAGTAGGGTCACTACCCTTCCTCTTGGGCTGCCTTGGAGTAAAGATGAGAAACCAATTGGCCAAGCTGCCAAGAGGAAATTTTTCCAAGATAATGAAACCCCTGTTGAAGACAAAAATGGAATTTGGAGGGCCATTGTACCATATCCTTGGGATGAGGTTAGCTACCAAGTGATCAAATACATTTCTTGTGAGGGGAGGCACAACATTGTTTATGGATATCATTTCAGAATCCTCCAAGAATTGAGATATGGCATGGATACCCCATCACATCAAAAGCTCAGTATCCCTTACTTTCTCCTTCAGTCCCTCATTGACTCCAGCACCAAGGTACAAGAAGGAAGTTCACAACAGCTAGCTCACCATGGCCTAATCAAGATCCTAGTAGAAGAAGCCATCCATACCCTTACAATCCCTATAGCATGGGATGCTTTTAGAAATATGACAGCTGAGGATGACATCAAGGCATTAACCTATGATGTCAGTCCTGCTGACAGTGAGGAGGGAGAACAATAAGGAGTATAAGATGAACCCAGTGGTGACATAGCAGAGCAAGAGAGGAAGGAGGAAAGAAAAGAAATAGAGGAGGGAAAAGTTGAAGAGATAGAGAAGGAGGAGGAAAAAGAGACAGAAGAGGGAGAAAAGGAGGCAGAAAGGGCAGAGCAAAGAGAAGATCCCCCGAAACTTTGGAAAGAGAAGCAATAGCTGCCCTCACTGCCCTTAGTACACCATTCAAGCAGAAGTAGAAGAGGAAAAGGAAAACCTCCATGTATTTCAGGGCAAGGAAGAGTACCAAAATTAAAACAGGAAAACCTCAGCCCTCATCAAAGACTCCCATTAACCTTGAAGATTCACCATCTGCCAAGGTGAAAGAATATCCTTCCAAGAGACCCATAACCTATGAAAGGAGGACTCCAAGATCTTCTACATGGAAGGGAAAGGAAATTCTACAGGACCCCAAACCAGATCTATAGGAGGCTAAAACAGTCCTACAGGAGACACTGTCCAAACTACAGGAGACAAAAAAAACTTGAGGAAAAGATAGGAGGATAGCCAGAGGTGAAAGAGGAAGCACAAGAGCTACAAGAACCTGACCCCTAACCTAATCTTGACTCCTATTACAGACTACTTGAGCGAGGCAAGATAATCCCATAGAAATTTTCAATTCCACTGTTTTTCGAATTGGAAAGAGAGAGAGTGAGAACGCATAGGTGGATGCAGATAGCCAAGTCCAAAGGATTTGAGGATATTGGCCACATGGAAAACAAACTCAGGGAAATGGGCAGGGAATTGAGTGCTCTCAGAGACAGAGAAGCCATTACAAGAATCCACCTTGAAAATGAGAATGAATTACTAAGGAGGCAGTTGTAGGAGAAAGAGACTCATTTGGCATACATGGCTAGATTATCCATAGAGGCATTACAATGCAGAACACCAGCCAAATCTTATGGGCTCTATCTAAAGGATCAATGGCTTCAATTCCAAATAAAAACTTTGGCACAAAGAGGCACAATGCCTTTCCAAGACTACAGGCAGTTCATGGATTTGTGTGACCAAAGCACCTCCGAGGAAAAAGCAAAGATGGCATAGTTCTATCTACACAACATGGCCCTCATAGACCTAAATGTGTGGGACCCTAATGCCAAGCTAGGGGATCTGAAATTAATGGCCATGGCATTATGGATGAACCATGAAGAATTGAGGGTAGTAGAGATGAAAAGATTTTTAATAAAAGAGCAGAATGAGCCATTGATGATAAGAGTTGAGCCATCAGATCCTATGGCACTCATCAGCACACACAACCTGCTTCCCAATGACCCTCAGATTGCCCCTAAATATC
The DNA here is from genome assembly GCA_000404065.3 of Pinus taeda. Lineage (NCBI taxonomy): Eukaryota > Viridiplantae > Streptophyta > Pinopsida > Pinales > Pinaceae > Pinus > Pinus taeda. Next base: position 74,289 of record APFE030937008.1, on the reverse strand, counting down.
TAGCCAATCAGGAACAAGCCATTGCACATTTGAAGATTTGTTTAGGCTACTTGGGGAGGACTGTGTGCATGCATGCATGAGAAGATGAAACACCCTACCCCATAGCTTGCAGATCAGGGAATACCATTCCCCCATGAGGCTGAAGGAGGCATTGAAAAGAGTGCCAATGTACAAGTGCTCCATGCAAAGGCTGAAGGTCAGCTGGATTGGCCTCAAACTGAGTCCTCCACTCATATTAGGCATGTTGGAAGGTAGAAGAGAAGAAGAAGAGAAGGAGCAGTGGAAGAACGTAGACAAAAAGGCAGAATTTTATGGATAACATGAGCAGACCACATCAAAATCCTGGAATTCTAGGGAGGCCACCAGGGCCATAAAAGACAAAGAGATTGACTAGGTTTCTCAGAGGATGAGAAACACCTTCAGTAGGGGGTGATGATGAGCCTCATAAATGGGTAATTATATGGGTTCATTTTACCTCCTAACCTAGTCAAATCAACTATTCTCTTAGCTTATTGTATGAATTTCTAATTATATTTATGCTTATAGGGTGAGTTGATTTAGTTATTATGCCATGTGGTCTAACATGTATTTAATGCATATTATTGATGGATTTCGAGGTCAAAGTCAAGGATCTAGTGGTCAAACTACAGCAATAACTCGAAGTAGATAAAGGAGAGGACTTATAGGAGGGAATCCTCCTCATTTATTACTCCTCACTTTGAATTCCTCTCCATTCAGATCGAAGTACAAGCAGTTGAATCATGCACTAGAAGGCAGACGAGCAAGTGGAAGATGATTGATAGTGATCTCGAGTTTTGGGAGCCAAGCCTCCATGATTTTAAGGAAGCTATTTGTAGCTTCATATGTATAAGTAGAGAGGCCTAGGGCCTCACTAGGGTTGACTTTTTTTTTCTTGTGTAAACTCTGCTCAAATTTCGAGCTTACTATTTTATGACAGTTTTATGTAATCTTGCTATCTTTTTATAATGAAGATGGAATCCTTTTTGAGCTAGCACTGAGTTACCTCAGAGAGCTGAAGCTTTTTGGTAAGGGCCCAATCCAAGTAGCCAATCTTCTCTTTACTTGTATTTGTATTCTTTACTTCAGTTTGTAGATTAGTTTATTGTTAGATGTTTTTCTCTTATGGTTAAGAATAGGTTGCTTTTGATGATTTAGTATCTTTCTTCCATTTGTGCTTTCTGTAGTAGGTTAAGTAGTGATTATAGAAGATTCAAAAGGCTAGCAACAGTGCCATGGCCTCTCTTCGTCCCTCTGGTACCATGATTTGAGGCAAAGGCTCTCTTGCTACCCCAAAAACACAGATTTTCCTCATTCCTAGGACTTCTAGTGTTTGTAGCTCTGTAGTAGGTTGATAGCCCAGTTTTGCTTTTCTTTAGATCTTCTTTATCATGTTCAATTCCTGATTTTATTAGTCCTTTTTCATGCTTTCCTTTCTTACAACATTTACTAGCATTTCCTTCTATACATCATAGTTTAGGCCATTTTAATGCAAAACTTTGTTTTTCCTAGGATGCACTCATTTCATTGGTTGCTTGATTTTCTTGGTTGAATGTCAGTTTCTATGCAACAGATCTCTTCCAGAAGTAGGCCAGATTACTAGCAATCACACCCTCCATATGATCCATGCCCTATAGGTCTCCCAATCATCTTTCTCTCTCCTGGTTATTCATGGTAGACCTTAGGTGCCCTAACACCTCATTCCAACCTTCATCCACCATTTCCACCCACTCTCACACCCTCAAAACAGCGAAAATTGCTCTTGGCCTCCTCGTGTAGGCCTCCTATAGTTTCCCTTTTTTCCTCCTGTAATTTTCCTGTGTCCTCCTATAGTTTTTCCTTTAGGCTTTATTTTGAAGGCTGAGTGTGGGAAAAGCCTCTAGAAGGCCACATAATACCTCCTAAGACCCATCCACACCATCCTACATCCTCCCAAGCTCCAAAACCTCCCTCTAATGCTACACGTTCGCTGCCACACTCACACACAATAAATTAGATGCATGTTAAATTCATATAAAAACACATAAAGATCCAAAAACATGTTTTATGCTAATTTACTTCCAGAAATAGCATGGTTAGATGTTTTTTAATTCCTTTAGTAGGTAATGGCCTTTCTTTAATGGTTTACATAGTGTATTTGGAAAAAGTAGAATTAGCTTGTTAATTAGGGTTTACTAGGTTTTGCTTTACATTCTAGTCTTTCTCCTTTCTGTAGTTAGAATAGCATCTATAGAGTAATCTTTCTTTCCTTTCATCACACATGGAGCCTCTTATGAAATCTATATAATTTGGCTTGAGCTCCTAGTGATCTCACGCTGACTAACCAAGTGACAACCTGCAGTGAGAACTAGTACTTGTACATATAGCACCGACGCTTCCAAGTTTGTTACAAACTATTGGGTTGATAAAAGTAAAGTTGGTAGCCCAGGAGTTGCAACATTCTTGCTGCAATATTGGCACTCATCAAGATCCATCATGAAAATGAAAATAAAGAATCAAAAGGAGTAGCTTGGCCATGCCACATCATCATGAAGTTCCATGTCATCATTTTCAAGAGTCATCTCAAGAGTTACATGTCTCATAATGTATTGCCACGTCATTTGTGGAACGTAATTGTGTAATTCTCCAAAATGAGAAACTGTAAGTATGTGGAATACCAAGGGTCCCACATGGAATATGAAGAGTTACTATTGAGTTCCTAAGCCATAGAGAAGCTCAAAGTTCATGTAAGAATTTTAAAATTCATTGTAGAAGTGCAAGAGCCATGAGGGAGGTCAAGAGTCACATGGGAAGTGGGGAGTCACCTCTTTTGTTGTAAATACACCTTCATAACTCAATCAAAGTGGCTTTTGGGACTTGAAATTTCCACCTTGGCTTCTCTATCATTGGCATAGGAGAGAAGATCTTTGTTTGGAGGAGAAAGTGGTGACTTAATGTTCCACTATTGGGGCTAGTGTGGCATCATTGTACTTGTTTGTCTTGGAACTTCAACTTAATATATGAAGTTTGATGAGCCAACAATTTTTCATGCATGCATCTTGAATGTCATAGGACTATTCTTTAGATGTTTTTGGTATATGTTTCGTTCATATGTACTAAGGAAATTGAACTATTTCGGTGGCTTTGGTACTTATCTTATTGAAGGTGTGTTGTATTTCGTTTTATGATCGTGGTTATCTTGTGAACTACTTTTCAGGTTAGCTAATGATCTTCTTATGCTCTTGTGTGTCTCTTTTGGATAGTACTATTACTTTTCTTTTAAAGGCTCACTCTCTTTCTCCTTGTCGTGAAAGTACCTTATATACATTGCAATTTTATGCCTGACAATGTCAACTTACTTGATTTTTTCAAAGAATGTTTGTATAGCCTCTTATGTTAATCATGGTAGCCAAGGCAGATCCATAAGGATAATGGTAACCAAATATATTTTTGGTTGGGGCTCCTACTCCAAATGGTATGAGGTCTAATTGGGACTTCACATTGGGGAGACCCCTTGGTTGACGAATTTCCAATACCATCAACAATTGGCACTAGAAGGAGGGTCAGGTGACAATTTGTGCCCATTGAGTCTATTTTGAGTCTCTTATCTTAAATGGATCTTTCCCAAATCATAATCCTAGGATGTTTTTCAAAGGAGCTTGATCTTACCATCCCCATGTAAATTTTTCATTACTTACCTCAATTAAGTTTTGCTGCTTGGGTGAACCAACTATTTTTGGACACGTATTTCAATTTATTCACTTTTTCTCTATAACGGAATTCATTGTAAACATGTTCAAAACAACTTTTTCACCCTGAAATTAGAATGTCTAGTTAAAACGTGGTGTCATATGTTACCCGCTGCTTCCACCCATTCACTCGAGCAACTTGTTAAGGAGCTTCGTGAAGCCTTTGACAGGTATGACTATCATGATGTTTGTAAAAGGATTGATTTTATTAAAATGAAACTTGGTGAATCTGTAGAGGATTTTCTTCATCTATTTTTGCACCTTTTCTATGAATTCCCTCGGGAAGTGATTGATTCATATTTCATCATGGAAAAATTTCATAGTTTGATTTTACACACCTTGAGATATTTCCAATCCAAAACACTTGATGATTCTCCTTCCCAAACCTTTGCAAGCCATGAGACACCTCTAATTTTAGAGGAAGAACCTACTATTCCTTTTGTTCCTTCTCCTCCTACTTTTCTAGTACCAATTTGGGTGCCTCCTAGTGATGAGTTTAAAGTTAGGAAATCTAAAAATAAAATGGTTGATCTATCCATTCAATATCCATTCAACCTCCACCTTTTTCCCATGATATAGATGGTATTGAGGAGAACTTGGATTGGTTCGAAAATGGTATGGAGAATAAAGTGAAAATTGATCCCTTGCATTTTCAAGATCATATTAGTGCACATAAGCCCAATCTTGAATCTAATCCAAATGAAAACTTGATTGCCTCAAGGGATACCTTTCAACCTCTACTATCCATGTTTCATGATCCACTTGATAAAGCTACATTAAATCTTAAGGATGTTCAAACTATTGTTTCAAGCAATGATCATATATAAGGTAGATTCATTTCAAAAGTAGAGGAGCAAAGCAATGAAGATATGTATCAACTTTCTTCCCTCTTCTAGAATGAAAACCTTGCATTTCTGGCTAATCATCAATCTCGCAATATTGATAACTTGTCAAACAATTCTATATTCTTCACTCAAGTTGACACTTTGGATAACCATCACCATAACAACCCTATTTCCGTTAACACATGTGGTGATGAATATCCAAGTATAATGAACGATATATTTTCTTCTTTTGAAGGCTTATATTTGCAATGTATCGATTTAGAATCTACTTCTCAAAACTCACAATCTACAATTCAAAATTATTTTAAGATTCCTTTGATCTGTGCATCTTCATATGATAAACTGGAAAAGGTAAGTTGTCAGGTCTTTGAATCTTTGGTATACCCCGTTGAAGAAAAGCAATAGCAATATAAATAATCGCATGGAGCATAACATGCATGTTGATCCGTTGTTCTTACAAGCTCGATCTGATTTAGTTACAACTAGTGTTTCTCCTCCCAAGTCTTTTCATATTTTCTCACATCTATCAGAATATTCATTGTACCCAAATGTGTTCAATGGGTTTGTTAGACAAACAACTTCTCTTAATTCTATGGTTAATTTTCCAGCTAGTTTTTATTGTAATCAGGTATGGGATGGTATAGTCTTACAATCATAGGATGAAAAGCTTGAATCTATTATACATGATATGTTAAATTGCAAATATTTCATATATTAGGAGGAAGATGTTACAAATTGAAATGATCAAGGGAGTTTTTTGATTGATGTATCTCAATTCTCTATCCATCAAGAGGCTGATACGTTTAATCTTAAGTCTGATCATGCTAGTGGAATAAATAGTTATTTCATTGATACATATGATGATAGTCATGCATATTTACTTGCTAAATTTTCTAAGCCACCCAAATTTGATGATCCACCATCAGAAATTTCATAGACCTGTTAGGGTGTTGAGGCACGTCAGATCCTATTGATGTTTATGTAAGGTTTTTGCAGTTCTATTGAGATCTCTGAAGTAAGTTGGATCCATATTTTCATGCATAATTCTCTCCTTAATAGTATTCCACTAGTTATGGGTTCATTCTTAAAGGACTTCCGATATTTTCAAGTTGATCTTCACGATCTTCAAGATAGTGTTTATGATTAGATGAAAGATTGTTTTTTGGTTAGCCCCTTTTCATGTGGATATCTTGTGTTAGACCAAGATTTGGAGAGCACATATTTTGTCGATCCCCATAGTTTCAAATATTGTCATTTTGATTATCAAGATAAAGTTCATTCTAGGTTGAAGGATTTCACTTTGTCAAAAACTTCCACTATCGATCACCTTCTTATCCCTCTTGTGTTTGTCATGAGGTTAATCAAATTTTTGGCACAATATATCTTCTTAAATGATAGAAACTTATTGAGTCACTCAGTGAATGAAAACCCTTGTGTTGATATGAATACCCGGGTTGATTTGACCCTTGTTTCCAATCTTTCGCCAACATAGTATCCTAATTAGCTTCCTGAATTTGTGATGTCAATGATTGTTTTAAATGCCTTAAGCTTTCATATTGTTGGCATAGTGTCTAGATACAATGTGAGCCAATGGATAATCAAGGATCTTATAGTCACCAATCTGGTCATATTAAGTTTACATTGATTCTGAATCCAATGATCTTCATGATTCATCATTTCATGATTCATATGCTTATCCGATAGTTAAGGCACTTCAACATGAGTTGATGGTTTTGTCAGGTTCACACCATCTTGAAAAGGTTGTGAACAAAATTAGATTAAATTCCCCTCAAAATATTCTCTTTACAATTTGAATGTGTAATTTGAAAATACATTTTCTCATGAGAATCATGGTTTTCAAATTCTTTGTTCTCGATATCATGATCAAATCCTTAAATGGTTAGAACAATCTTACCTAGAAATCTCCATTACAAATAATAAGTTTCGATCTTTCTTGATGTTTTCTAAAATTGAAAGCATGAATAAATGTACTTCCATGAGTAGCCTTCAAGGTTTGTATGATTGATATTTCTATCAACGAGGTAAAGCTCGAAATTGGCTCAAACTAGTCAGTATGTAACATTCTTTTGTTTATAAGAAAGACCTTCAATTCATTGTGCAATATTTTGAAATTATTATCTTTACTCTTGCATGATCCTTTGTGTCACTTTTAATTTCTTGTATCTTTGTGATTACAGGTCAGGAACGGTTACAGTGGCTACATTCAAAATTCCATTACACTTAGCCCTCAACTTCTAGCCTATTATATTAGGATAAGGTTTAGGTGCATTTTATCTCCTAGCTACATTTCATGACCTTTTAATTTTACTTTGCACTAGTCCTTGCATTTTCTTTGTTTTCTTTGTTTGTCTTCCGGTTGCTTCATAGTCAAATTTTACTTCCTCTCTTCTTTTGCTTTTGTTTTCCTGTTATCCCTTGTCTTGTCTTTCTTGATTTTCTTTCATAAGGCTCTACATGAAAATGCTCTCACTTGGCTCAAAAGACAATGTGGAAAAACTTGAAAAGGGAAATTGTGATGATGAACAATGCTTGCCTTATCTATTATGCTCTTCACTATCTTCGGTTTATCTATATTTAAATTCAATGATGTCTGAATAGAAAGTACGATCCATTCAAATAGAAAGACTTTGGTCAAATTGTAAAACCCATATCTATTCTAGGATATTCATTCCTTGACTCAATGTTGTAATTGAATGGTGTTCTTCTTGCCAATCCAACCAAGTAGAAGAATATAAAGGGGAAAATTGATAGCGAGAAAACTAATATCAAAGGAATATATAACCTTGTCTGATGGAACAACCTCTTCTACTCTTAATAAGTGAGGATTTCTCTTCTGCACCAATGAAATTAATAAGTGCCTACACACATTCCTATAAATAAATAAATAAAGGGTGAATGTTGGCTTTTTGGGGCCTGACCCAAGTTCGGAGTTAATTAGCCAAACAAATCACTATACTATTTGCCCTTTCAGCAATAGTCCACGGGGCATGGACTGAGATCTCACCTGAAGTAGTATGGAAGGGTGCTAGAACCAGGTTTTCACGGCCTTGAGATGTCTGAGAGGTTCAACTGGTCCCACCGTTTGTCCTTGCGCACAGGTCACTTCGCGCACTTCCCTATTCCTCATGCCCTGATACACTGCCTTCACTCAGCCCTAACCAGGGGTTGTGAGATTCCACACTGCTAGAGTCGTGCACTGTGCTATCACCCGAGGTCTTAGTTATCTTTCTATACCAGTTAATTACCTTCACGTACTTGGATGTCTTACGTTATAATTAGCTATACAAAACATTCATATAATTTCGCGCAACAAATAAACAATATACTTGCAAATTATACCCAATCATATATTAAAATAGGAAAAGATGAATAGAAATATGGTAAACTTCTCTTTATTGATTCTTCCAACAGTTACAGACTCGACTTGCATTATGCATTCAACTGCAGGGGTCCACACACTTAGTTGTGGACTACTTGGCCTATGCGCACTCAGCTGCAGATCCTTCCCCTACTCTACGACCCGAAGACACACTTTTCACTTCTACTCAATCACTTAGACTTCTCATGCTCTTCTATTCTTTCTTAGCTATCTTCCCTACTTAGAGCTTCACTCTATTTATACAATCCCATGGTCCATGGACCATGGGTAGGTCTATCAAGCCGACATTACATTAAAAAAACAAGGGTGGATAACCTTGTGACTCTATCATAATTTCGCACTCCACACCCACAATTCGTGGAGCTTTTATAGAAAGAATTGGTCAAAACTTGGGCTTTAAGCCCCAAAAAATGCCTTGGGGGGATTCCATGCCCAACGGGTCCCCAACACAAACATCGTGACTCACCCTCGAGTCACTCTTTCAGTGCGAAGATATTTGCGCAGAGTCCTTCCAACTCTGCTCGAACTGCTGCAAGGTCGGCAGTGCAGTGAGCTACTGCCTGTTGGATCTGTTGCATGTTTTTTTTTGAGACCGCAGTGTTGGAAGTGCTTCTTTGCATATGTGCCTGTATCCCTTGCATGTGTGTAAGCTTGCCTTTGATTTCTGTTGTGATGGTGAAGGCCTCGTTGATCCAAGGCTGAATGCACGCCTTTAGGAATGCTTCCTTGTGTTGTGCTGTGTCCAGCTGTTCTTTCAGCGCTTTGGCCTGTTGCGTCTGTGCAAGCCTCAGAGTGAGGGCCATCGTCTACGTAGTTCCCTTAACGCTAAGCGCTGGATGTGTGCCTCTGTCTCTAAGCGATGGATGTTGGGGTCCTCCTGCAGATTTGTAACAACCTCAAACGACTCTTCCAACATGCTGGTGCAGTCTCACACTACACTGCCAATCTCGTCTAGTCCCACTGTAATAGCACTAGAGCATTGTTGTCTGACTTCCGAAGGGGTGAATGGCTGTGCCTTTAACCGCAACTTGGTGATCTGAAGGTTCAGCTCCAGCTAAACCTTTTTCATTTCCTCCTGCGCCTCGCGCATTGTTGTTGCTAGCCTGTGGATGTGCGCCTCTGCTGGTGTGTTTTCTAAGATGGCCAGCTCTAGGATGCTTTGGAAAGCTTCATCTAGTACCTATACCAGCTGTCGATTCTGTGGCACCAGTTTGCTTTACTGCAAGCTCAACTATTCCATGTTGATTTTCTGCTCACTAAGGACTTGCAGTGTGGCTCTCCCTAGCCCGCAGTTCTACAACTATCCCATCCTATAGAATGTGTAAGGTCTCCCATAGGAGTGTAGCCATATTGATGCTGAGACCCTTCAGCGTGCTAACCATAGGCCTATCGACCTCATTTGTTGTCACTAGTGCCCCTTCTTGCAACACTACGTTATTTATCACCCAAGCGCATAACATCTGTTCTGTTGTCGTTTTTATGACTGCAAGGCTAGTCGAAAGGGTACTAGCCAGAGGAGGGCGCACTTGCAACTCCTGCAGCTACGCTCTGAGGGCCCCCAACACAATCTGGTTCTCCTGCATAAAATTTTGGAGGGCCTTGGAGGTAACATCACGCACTGTCTCGCCGATGTTGTGAAGATCACCCTTGGTTAGGGTGATTGGGTCAATAGACAACTTCAATGCCTTGACCTGCTTGCGCAACCCTATCCGCTCGTTCGAGTATTGGTGGTTCAACTGTGTTCATGTGGTTTGTGGGTCTGCACCTCCCTCTTCTTCCTTTACTTCCTTCCCATGCGAAGGCGAAGTTTGGCCCTCGTGCACCTTCGTGGCTACCTCCTATGCTGCTGCTACTGCTGTGGCCTTTTCCTGTTCAGTTGCTATCCATGTAGTGTCCTGTGGTGCTTGCACTTCTGCTGCCACTGCCTCCTTCCTTCGTTTCTCCGCCAACTGTGCCATGCACAGTTTGGCCTCCTCTTTCCTCCTCTGCACTGACTTCTCTATTTCCGCAATGTCTGGAGCATGCCACTACGGTGACCATGTCTCTAGTACATTGAATATTACATCGTCCATGGCTACAAAGGGTATCTTTCTCCATTGCTTGGCTAGGTCCTTGCGTGCTCTGATGTATATGCTGTGGATGTTTTCTTTAAACTCTGCAAAACTTTGCAGGCTATTGTAGATAGTGGGTGACAACCGTGGCTTGCGATTGATCACCATTTTCAGGTTCATCTCCATCAACACCCAAAATATCTTGCTGTCGCGGATCCTATTTGCATCCTTTGTGGACTAGAGTGAAGCGTACTTCGCGGCCTCCAGTAGATCCCTATCAATTATGGGGAATTGACTATCCTCTGACAGTTCCCCAGCCACGAGCACTATGAACATTAGAAGCCATGCATAGTGGAATGTTTTTCCTTATTCTTGGGCCTCGCAAAAATTTTCCAGGAACTCCTTGCAGAGGAACTCAGACCAGTTAAACTGGACCCCCTACACGAACTGCTCAGCCAGTGCTACCACCGGTGCAGGTACCTCATCTGCATAGCACTTGCTCATAATCTTACCGGCCAGTATTTAGGTTGCCACTTTCACTACTTTGTCATTGATACTAGATATGGTGTAGCCCCTTTTCTTCTCTGCCAGCTTCTACTTCTTCTTCATGGCCTCCGTGATGGCCTAGTCACGGCTCTTCCCCTCTGAGACATCTGTGGGGTCCTCTCCTTTGTGCGATAGTTGGGTAATGTGGTGAATCAAGTCTTACGTGATGGGGATGGGCTCCTCCAGCCATAAACACCCACCATGCACCAGGCAGAGCAGATGCCTGATGACAAAAATTGTTATTGGGGCATAGTGTAAATGTGGCACCCAAAGCAAGTTAACTAGCCCTGCCTTTTCCACTCCGGGCAACCACTTTCATAGCTCTAATTTTGTAACCCCCACTGCAGTGTTCTGCTTAGGCTTCATGAGGTGCATGGTCTCAAGATGAGGGAACTTCTCATGGTCAGCAAGTTCCAATCTTCAAATTTTAAGCTCGACACCCATCCCAGGTGCATGCCCTAAAAAATAATGTTGTATGGGAGGAGCAGGGTCTGGAGAGAGCTCTTGGTCTCATCAAGGTCCTTGGGCACTTTAGCCTTCCCTTTCCTCGGGGGGACATAGGCGAGCACCTTTGTCGGGGGTGTGTAGGCTCAGTTTCCTCCTCCATGTCATCATCCTCGTCCTCTTCGATGATATGGTCCTACAGGTCTTACCTGCACCTGCTTACTAATCGTGTCTCCTATCATGAGGACTGTGTGCATTCGTGTAGGTTTCGCACCATATGCCTATATCCACCTATATAGGTGGGTGCATGGATCGGTTTGTCTGACAATCTTATCTGTTAATCGCATCATAGGCTTTCCAAACCGCATGCGCATCATCCTTCTACATTCGCACCAGTCCTCAAAAATTCTTTGGTGCATACCCCACCATCTTACGAGTGTAGCTTGCAATACACATTTCAGAGCATCGAAGCACTGCTATTCCAACAATTCTCTTTCAAATCTATCCATGAAGAAGTCAACCACCTCGCTTAACCCATGATACGTAGGCATATCCCTTACCTTTGTTGCTACATAGCGCAACGATCTCGTCATCATGTTACAGTTGAGCGTGGTTACCTCGTGTAGCTTGTTATATCATCATTCTATCTCCTTGTCAGAATCTGATATGCAAGAGCTTTCGTACTCCCATGAGATTAGGCCATCCGCTGTTGGATTTACCCAGTCTTGCTCCCACGCGGTTATCTTGTAGATGTAGTCCAGATTGTCGTCACCGTCGTAGTCGCGCACTGGCTCTGTGTAGCGCAATCCTTTTGTAGGGTCTAAAGGTACCACTATGCACAGAGACATTTTCTTATAGATCATCTTGTTCTTCTTTAGATTTATCACTCCATTCATGTCAGTGGCCCAATCTATTCCCAATAGTGCGGGGTAGGGATTGTTGTCATCAACAATCTCTATCACTTCAAAATCTGCTAGCGTGCTTGCTCCTTCGATATCTATTATGATTCCCTACAATCTCCCCGTATGTAGGATCTTTTACTGGTTCACATTCGTAGTTGGATAGGAGACCATTGCAACGCAGGCTTGCCCATGCACTTCCATGTCTACTTTGGCAGGATGTTTGCATCAGATCCTAGATCCAGAATCACTTGGTCCATCTCATATTCCTTGAAGTGCATGGTCAATCTCATCTCCCTTCATGTTCGTGTTGTGTGATTCTCGAGCTTCAGGACTATGCGTGGTTCTCCTAGCATGGTCCCAACGCATCTAGTTATGAGTTCTTGTAGCCCCTTTATAGCCTTGCTGTTGCCCAGCAACTTCATGCATGTCTCCAAGAATGTAGTGAGCATTGATGGGTCCATTTTCGGCTCCAATATGTCTTTACTTCATGAAGTGGAGGCATCAACGAAGCTCCTCTTAGCTTCTATGAAGGTCTCCTTAGCGCGCTCCAAATCAAATTCTAGTTCCTTTGTTGGAACCTTATGAACCCAGGTACTTTCTTCACGTTGCTTGCCTTTGTCATCCCCTTTCATTATTCCACTATAGAGCATGATATTTACATTAGGGTCTTCCTCACGTAGCTCAGACCTCATCATTTGTAGGTTCTGATTTAGGGGAGGTATGAGTGCTCCTTTATCACCCAACCTTGCTATTAGTGTGGGACAATCCTTCGTCTCATGATCAAACACCGTACAATACAATCATGATGGTCACGTTTGATTCATACAATTGCGGGCATAATGCCCTAGCCCTCCACAATTGTAACATATCAGCTATCTATGACCTCTTCCTCGTCCCCCTCCACCTCGGCCTCTCTGCACCCCTGAAATCTGGTGTGCGCCATTCCTGCGTTTTGAACGAGGGGCCGTGTTTCAACCTAAACTCTATAGGTAGGAATTCGATCCATCATCAACTCATAACTTCGATAGGTGCGCTCATCATGTCCCACTGACCTATAGAAATTATAGAACAGCTGCTGTGAATTTTGTGTATACTTCTATAATAGATGGCAGTTATATGTAGCTTGCTTTCCTCCTATCTGACAAATCACACACCATAGTGTAGGCATCCCGCTTGGTCCTACTTTTTCCTCCGGCCTTAGTAGCATTGACCCTCCTCCCGCAAGGTAATTTGCAAACACTGGGAAGTGGTCATTCTCATGCCCGTGGCCCTTACATTTTATGCACCATACCTCATCACGCATCTCTGGGAAGGTTGTCCTCTCTTCTTTCAAACTCTGCATCTTTAGGAAAGAGTTTTTCAACTGCGCGTGAATCTGCTGAAGTCCTAAGTTGGGATCTTGTATCAGGGTCTCGTGTAATCTCATCATGACCTCCAAGGCCTTGGCTTGAGTGCTTAGCCTTTGTTGCGACAGCGCGTTCTGTAGATGCAGCGTTAACGATGCCACAAACCATTCGCGGTGTTTCCCATCTATTAACATCATGTTTTCTTTGTGAATTGTGCACTTTAGTCATTGATCCAATTCCCATGGGGTCTCGCCTGGTAGCATTGTGATTTCCTTGAACCCAATGATCGACTATGCCTCCGACTTTGGCCTGCTAAATTCTTTGTTTAGCGCAACTTGGATATCCATGATCCCCACATTTGGATTTTCATTTGAATGCTTAATTTACGATGTAAGCGTGCGATCCTGCAGAGCGCTGACCAATGTCACCTTCTTTATATCATCATTCGTGACTCCCTGTTCTTCCCATACAACTTTTATCGTGAACCAAAACTGGTCTGGATCTTCATTCCCTACTCCTTTGAACACTGATAGCTTTATCACGCTTTCCATACTACTTCGGTTGGTGGTGGAGGTGGTATGGGCGAAGAAAGGGGTGAAGATGGTGAAGTTGGCGGTGGTCTGGGTGGGGGTGGTATGCACGGAATTCTCTGTCTTATCATATTGATCACACTTCTTGGCGAGACCTTCACAAGCTCTTCTTCACCCCATCGTAGAGGTGAAATCAAGGGGCTAGTTTCTAGTTCTATGCTACCTTCATTTCTGTAGATTCTCCCACTTCGCGTAGCCCCAAACATCAATTTATTCATATAACCCGTTTTTCACACATAAGCATTTTAATCCAAGTGTTCAACGATTTAACGTACTTACCTTGCAGTCCTTTGAGGAAGCATCATTCTACCTCGCTATAACTAACTAAAGTATCTACCACGAATTCAGTGATGAATCCTCCTATGATTCAATCGAGCCAGTGATTCACAGCATGTGCGATCTTATCTTCTGATTCTTCTAGTCTGCGTACCAATTCTAGAGTCCACACAATAGCTCTGTCTAGTTTACACCTTCCTTGGCTATCTTCTAGCTTCGCTATCCACTCGTATAACTCAGTGGGGAAGGACGTGAAGAAAATTTCATGGATCTTTGTATATAAGTAGCAGTCTAACCACTCTTCCTTTGATAGTCGTGGATTCCTGTTTTCCTGCGCCGCGAATTCGTGAATTTTCCTGTCCAACCAATCATCAATTCCTTTCTTTGTTAGATTCAAGTGATATGACATCAAACATCTCTATGTAGATCCTGGTTCCGACAATGGAACCATTTGTTGGCTTGTTGGGGCTTGACCCAGGTTCAAAGTTAATTAGCCAAACAAATCCCTATACTACTAGCCCTTTCGGAAATAATCCATGGGGCATGGACTGAGGTCTCACCTGAAGTAGTATGGGAGGGTGCTAGAACTAGGTTTCTGCACCCTTGATATGTCTGAGAGGTACGACTGGTCCCACCATTTTTTCTTGTGCACAAGTCACTTCGCGCACTTCCTTATTCCTCATGCCCTGATACACTACCTTCGCGCAGCCCTAACCAGGGGTTGTGGAGATTCTGCCCTGCTAGAACGGCACTCTGCAATATTACCTGAGATCTTACTTATCTTTCTATACTATTTAATTACCTTCGCGTACTTGGATGTCTTACGTTATAATTAGTTATAGAAAACATTCATATAAGGTCACGTAGCAGATAAATAGTATACTTGCAAATTATACCCAATCATATATTAAAATAGGAAAAGATGCACAAAAATATGGTAAACTTCTCTTTATTGATTCTTCCAATGGTTACAGACTCGACCTACCCTGCACACTCAGTTGCAAGGGTCCGCACACTCAGCTGCGGAGTACTTGGCCTCTGCGCACTCAGTTGTAGAGCCTTACCCTACTCTACGACCCAAAGACACACTTTTCACTTCTACTCAATCACTTCGCCTTCTCATGCTCTTCTATTATTTCTTGGCTATCTTCCCTACTTAGAGCTTCGCTCTATTTATACAATCCCATGGTCTGCGAACCATGGGTAGGTCTATCAAGATGACATTACATTAAAAAAACAAGGGTGGACAACCCTGTGACTCTATCATAATTTCGCGCTCTACGCCCACAATTTGCGGAGCTTTTACAAAAAGACTTGGTCAAAACTTGGGCTTTAAGCCCCAAAACGTGCCTTGGGGGGATTCCATGCCCAACAGTGAAAGAAGAGAAATGATTCTTTCATAGATAGGTGAAGCAAGTAACTTCATCGGGGTACTATTCGAGCTCACTAGAAGTGAAGCAATGCTTGTGTTCTTGTAGTGATTTTATCGAGGTACTTTCTAGGCCTATTGGCTACAAAGAAACACCAGAGATGAAAACTAAGACTCCGATTATATTAAACTTGCAATTTTATATTACCATTATCCTTCATCAAAATAATTGTGATTTGGCAAGATTTGTGAATATTTTTATCTGAGAAAAGGAATAAAGCTCGAGTGAGGCATCCACTACTGACAAGAAGTATTTTAGGTCGCCTTTATTTAAAAAGAACAATAACACAAAGAGAAGGTTGAGTGAGGCATCCGCTACTGATAGTAAGTATTTTAGGCTGCCTTTCTTTAAAAAGAACAATAACTCTCAACCAACCAAATATTCTCAGAGTTCTAATGCAGTGTTTAATGTCGAAAGTTTCGGCATGGACAATTTCTGCTCTTTTCACCAAGAAAAACATTCAAAAAAGACATGCTCATAGTGGAATCACAATATGAACACTATGATGCCTAATCTAGTTGATACCTTGTTAGCGGATGAATAACTTGAGTAGAGCCAAGAAAAAAATGAACCTGCCACGACTGAAGAAAGTTCAGGTGTTGGAAACTCAATGAACATAATTAATGTTATATACAATGGTGATAAGTAGAGTGTTGATGAACTGTGAGTGAGTAAAGATCCTCCCAAATAGTCAAATGGCTATTACAATTTGAGCAGCAAGGGGCTTTTTTTTTAGCAGGAACTTAAGAATAAATTGTTGCATATAATTATACCATCTTCCAATCTAACTCAAAATTTACAAAATAAGTTTGGAAGTGCTCCTTCTTTCAAGAACACTTCCACCAACAACAAGAACACATCCACCACTCCTAAAGCATCAAATAAAGCCACAACACTTGATCCGTCAACACAACCTATTAAGATGACAAGTATTGAATATAAAGTTGTTGACGATATGAAAAGAGTTCAAGCCAACATTTCAATCTTTGAGCTTACAAAGATAACAAGTTAGGGAGAATTGATTACCTAGGCACTCTTATCGCACACTTCAACAAGTAAAGAAGTTTTTTCTTCTCAAATAGTGACCAATAACTCTCACAATATTATCGAATTTGTAGTTAATATTTTCAATTTGAGTTCTAACACTATTTTCCCTTTGTTTCTTTAAACTTTTGAAATTTTTAATTATAATGTCCATAACTGTTTTGTTGATTCTGGTGCATCCACAAACGTTATTCTAGTATCTATTGCTAAGAAAATTAATGCTAAACGAGATAAAATTGATGCATGATCATACAACTAGACAGATAATTTGTTTAGGCCATTGGTGAACTCAACAATGTTATCATTTGTTTCTCATATGACCACAGAGTTCACCAGTGCATAAGCTTTGTAATTGTGGAAATTCTTGAAGCCTACGGTTTACTCTTTAGCATAGATTGATCTACAAAATTATAAGGGTAGTTTTCAACTTACTGGACACATTTATTGCTTCCATACAAGGGAATAAATAACCATATTTGAGTAGAGAGCAAGCCTTACATGAAACATACCATGGCACAATATGAGTGAAAAAATGCACCAATGGGATTTGCAGATGTTATTTTCAAATTTTTTCTTCTAGAAGTAAACCATGGATGTTATCTGGTGCAACCTTCACCTGTCCCACCAAATACACAGTTGGAGCTCCCTCCTCGAAATCCAATTGGTGCAAATAAATTTTGTACAGTAGATGTAAATAGTATTAGCATAAGACATAGCCCTAGTATTTATAATATTTGGTTATTGTACATTGATGGTTCGAAAACGTAGGAGGGATTTGGAGTTGGTTGCATTTTAGTAGACCCACAACAGAAGAAACATTTGATCTCTTTCCGCTTGGAATTCGAGTACACCAACAACGTTGTCGAATATGAAGCACTCATTCTAGGTTTGGAGAAAGGCAACAACCTCAAAGTTGAAGTGCTCAAAACAATAAGTGACTCTGAAATCGTCACTTGACAAGTAAAGAATACGATAGATTGTGTGTCACCTAATCTAAAATATTATTAGCAAGAGGTATGACATTTAGTTTCACAATTTTAAGCTTTTAATATTATTTCTATTCCTAGAATTTGCAATGTTGCTGCTGATACATTACAAAATGGTGCTGCTAGGTTTTCATCATTAAGGGATGGATTTTCTATTGAACTTATTTACAAGTCATCCATTCCTGATAATATTACTAATTTTCACATTTTAAATGACGACCAATAGATACTGTACTTTATGGTGAATGTTGATGTATTTAAGGATGCAGTTATTAATGAAGGCGAGCACAAGACAGCTTTACAGGATTTATCTCAAGCAAGAAAAGGAAACCCCATGCCCAAGGGTGTGGTGTCATTGGAAAAGTTGTATGACCTACAAAATTGGTTCAAGGGACTGGTCAATGCAAAGACTCATAGCTCCACTCTATCACATGAAGCAGTAAATGCTAGCATAGAAGAAGATCTGAAGTTTATGAATCTTGATAATTGTTGTACACCTAAAGAGAGACAATATTTTATCGACCTCTTTAAGGAGTACCAAGATGTTTTTTCATGGACGTACGATGATCTTAAGACTGACAACATGACAAATTAGCCAACATGTGATTCGTATTAAGGTAGGGGCCAACATTTTTCAATAGAAATTGAGGAAAGTTCAACCTACTCTTGAGCCCCTCATTCAAAAAGAGTTGAGAAAAATTTTGGATGCTCGGATCATATTTAAATTTTTTCATTCAACATGAGTCTCCAATATAGTTCTGATAAGGAAGAAGTCCAAGGAAATATGCATATGCATCGATTCTCGCAATATGAATCGTGCCTCAAACAAATAAAATTATCGAGTTTCATCAATGGAACAGATCTTACAAATACTATTGGGGTATGGAATTTTTTCATTGTTGTATGGATTCTCAGGATACAACTAGGTTTTGGAGGCAAAACACGACAGGGCAAAACTACGTTTAGAACCAAGTGTGGTACATTTTCCTTCAAAATAATTCCTTTTGGACTTGTTAATGTAGGTGCTACTATTCAATGCGTTATGGGTCACATTTCATTTCATGGTTTAATTGGACATAGCATTATGGTTTACTTACGTGATGTGATAGTTTTTTCGAAAATGAAATCTAATCACTTGCGTCATCTAAAGCAATTTTCGAGCGATGTCAAAAATATGGGATATCTCTTAATCCAATGAAGAGAATTTTCGTAGTGTCTGAGGGAAATCTCTTGGGCCATATTATTACAAGGAGTGGGATTAAACTAGACCCTGAATGGGTCAAAACTATCATTCATATTTCCTTCTTGATGAACAAGAAAGCTCAATTTCCTTTGCAAATTAATTTTAGACTATGCACAACTACTCAAACCGCTGCAAGAGATGATAAATAAGGATGCGACCTATAAGTAGGATAAAAGGGGAAAGGATGCCTTCACTCATATTAAGCAAGAAATTGTAGAAGCTCGACCATTATATAGTTCAAACTTCAACAAATATTTCCTATTATATGCTTTTTCTTATGATACTTCTCTTGTTGTCATTCTTGTGCAAAAGGATGATCAAGATAACGAATGACCTATACCATTCATGAGTGTCGTCTTGGAGGGACCTGAATTAAATTACCCTGCCATTGATAAATGAGATTACACAATGTACAAGGTAGTAAAACACTTCAAGCCTTAGCTTATGAAAAATCATGCCATTATCTTTGTGCCTCACCGAGTTGTAAGATCATTGTTTTTTCAACAAGAGTTGGGTGAAAGAAGAGTGAGTTGGATGACAAGTTGACAACAATATGATATTGAGTTCAAGCCAGTTCACACAATAAAGAGACATGATCTATGCCAATAACAACAGAAGCAACAAGTTCACTAGAGGATGAATCTACTCCCAATGGAAGTGTATAACATAAAACAAGTTACCCCCACTGACGCATCCACCTCTTGGTATGAAGATGTGTGACAATATCTTGAGCATGGTACCCTAACCTCTAATTTATCAACAAGATAGAAGAGGGATACTAGACTTAAAGCTCTATCATATTAGTTGGTACACGGAGTGCTTTTTAGGAATTACCACAATGGGGTCCTACTCAGATATCTAGAAGCACCTGATTCATAAAGGGTATTACGTGACCTCCATGATAGACCTGCTGGTGGAAATTTTGTGGGTGACACTACTGTGCACAATATTATGTAAGAAAAATTATATTGGCCCACACTTTCAAGGATTCTCATTCTTATGCCTGCAAATGTCTAGTTTTTCATAAATGTCTTAGCTGAGTGATGTAGGAGCATTCAGACTTAGCCAACAATGTGATTGTATGTTCACAAGTTGTGGCTAACAAGAGATGAATTTCATTGACCTGAGTGGTCAAAATAAGTTTTAGTAGGGAGAGTTGGATCTCTCAAATTTGTCCTTATATTCAATTATTCTAATAATTAGAATATTGTATTTATTTTAGACTAAGAGATACATTGTTAGTGTAGGTGTGTAACAAAGCTTGAGAATAGAGATTTGATTGTTATATTGATTAAAATAGGGATTGAGTTGTAAATGCAGTTAGGCTAGGATTTGACTCATAAAAGGGGAAAGAATGTAATGGAGAAGGATTATATTAGATGATTGAGAACAAAGTGAGTAAGTGAGAGTTTGAGTGATAGATAGGGTGGAGAGTGAAACAGAGGTCAGACAAACTGTTGTAATCGAGCCGAGAGGGCCAAGACTCTATAAATTCTATTTTATTGAATAAATTGATTAAGTGTGGCGTTGCGTGTTAATCTTGGTGCAGAAGTTCATTTGTATCTGCATATCGGTGTTGTGGACCCTAATCGAGTATTTTCTCTGTTTTAATGCTTTAATTATAAATCACAGCCATTTATGTGTTTTATCATTAATCATTGTCGATTAAGTATTAAGGGTTAATATTAAACTTAAGCATTAATCTTTCCTTAAGAGTTTGATTTAAGAACATGGTTTGTATTTGATAAGAAGGAAGTAGTATCTCGCGTGCTTAAGAAGTGGTAAGTGATATTGTTCCATATCCGCATGATTATATTTAGCACTTGACACATAGCACGCCAAAAAAACTTTTCTTGCATGCTTCCGAAATGATATCGACCATGCTAGAGTCCACGCGAGATTACGCGACGACTGTTGGATCAAGCAAGGTCAATTGACAAGGGTGATCATCTAGCTAGTTGGTGTGTGATATGACATGATATCTATTGGATATGGAAAGGTGAAATCGACGATGCGGATTGAAGTGCTCAATTTTGAGGAAAAGTCAAAGTATGATTGCCGGTAATACTAAATAAAAGCGGGACCCTTAGGGAAAATATACGTAAATAACATCTGTTTATGCGCATCACTGATTGGTTATAAAGTTAACCATTAGTCTATTTTCAAACTACAATCTCATTTCATCAACCTCCTATGTCATTTTGGTATCAAAGCATAGAGATTAAGTTTTTCTGCAGTAAACATGCCACCGAGGAGAGGAGCTTGCATAGGTCGAGGGAGACCTGAAGCAAATGCAGTTCTGCTAGATGAGATCCAGAGTCTGTGTAAGAGGATGGATACAATGGAGACTGCTTAGAGGAGAGAACCAGATGAAGGATTTTCCAGTGTTGCAGAAGAATCTTCTGAGGAAGAAGAAGAGGAGGAAAACGAAACTACCAAAGTTATCAAGATGTTTGCTAAAGTAAGTGGAAGCCCAAAGGTGTAAATACCTTTGTATTAAGGGAATCTCAATGTAGAAGAGTTGATGGACTGGATTAGTTCAGTGGATAAGTATTTTGACTATGAGGAGGTTGATGACAAAAAGAAGGTGAAATTTGCAGTTATTAGATTGAAAGTTCATGCAGCTATTTGGTGGGATGAACTACAAACATCCAGAGCAATAAAAGGAAAGTCTAAGATCAAACAATGGGATAAAATTTTGAGTAAATTGAAAGCTAAATTTATGCCAAAATATTATCAATTAAATCTTTTTAGATAGTTATAGAATTTAAGGCAAAAAGGAATGACGGTCAAAGAATATACAGAAGAGTTTTATAAGATGAGCATTAGAGCAGGACATGGAGAGGATGATCTAGAGAGGGTAGCTAGATACATCAATGGCTTGAGATATGACATATAGGATGAGATCAACTTCATGAGTCTGAAGACAATTGAAGATGCCTATCAAGCAGCTTTGAAGGCAGAAGAGAAGATGTTGAGAAAACAAAATCAGAGGAATAGAGGAAAAAGTTCAGTAAGAGGTAGAGGACCTACCAGACCAAGATTTCAACACCATCAAAGTGAGGCAGGAAGTTCAAGTAGTAGACCACCACAGAGAGGAGACTTTAATAGAAGAATATTTGCACCTAGAGGAAGAGGCTGAGGAAGAAATATTTGGTGTTATACATGTGGCGAATGGGGACATGGATCATGGGAATGTCCTCATAATAAAACAACAAATCAGAGAAATGTGAATGTGGCTGAGGTAAAGGAAGAAAAACCTCAAATTGCATACAAGGAAGAATCACCTGAAGTAGGAGAATCTTTGTTGTTGAAAAGGGTATTTCTTAAGGCAAAGAAAGAGACAAGAGAACTAGCTCAGAGAAAGAGTTTATTCAGAACTACATGAAAGTCCAAAGGAAAAATGTTGTAAAGTGATAATTGACAATGGAAGCACTGATAACCTTGTTTCTATAGAAATGGTGGAAAATTTGGGATTAGTAAAAACAATACACCCTACTCCTTACAAAGTATCATGGTTGCAAAAAGGACATCAGATTATTGTGACAGAACAATGCAAGGTAGAGATACAGATTGGTAATTATACGGATGTGATATTGTGTGATGTAATGCCAATGGATGTATGCCATGTGCTAATGGGAAGACCTTGGCAATTTGATTGGAAAGCTATTCATGATGGGAGAAGAAATACTTACACTGTGGAGAAAGATGGAAATAAACACACATTGTTTCCATTGAAGGATGAAGAAGGCAAAGAAGCACCTGGAAATAGTGTTATGATAATGACTAGAATGGAGCTATTGCAAGAAGCTGGAAAAGGTGAAGAAACGCATTTTGCTGTTATAGGGAGACCAAAAGTAATTTTGACTTCTACAAACTATGATGATTTACCTGAAGAAATCAAAACTCTATTGAATGATTTTGCTGATATTATTGTGGATGAGTTGCCAAATGCATTGCCACCAATCAGGAGTATTAGTCATCGCATTGACCTGATACCTGGAACAATTTTCCCAAACAAAGAAGCATACAGATTAACTCCTTAAGAGAATGCAAAAGTTGGAAGACAAGTGCAAGAACTAATGGATAAGGGATTAATCAGAGAGAGTCTTAGTCCATGTGTTGTACCAACAGTACTTAGTCCAAAGAAAGAAGGTGAATGGTGTATGTGTACTGCTTCCAGATCCATAAATAAGATTACTATCAGGTATAGATTTCCTTTACCACACATGGATGATTTGATGGATTGTTTGAATGGGTCAAAGTATTTTACTAAAAGAGATCTGAAGAGTGGATATCATCAAATAAGAATTAGAGAAGGAGATGAATGGAAGACTACATTTAAAACAAATAGTGGGCTGTATGAGTGGTTAGTGATGCCTTTTGGACTCACTAATGCACCTACCACATTCACGAGATTAATGAATGAAGTCTTAAAGGAATATACAGGAAAGTTTGTCATTGTTTATCTTGATGATATTCTAGTTTTCAATAGAAGCAAAGAAGAACATCTGGAGCATCCTAAGTTGGTTTTAAGAACTCTAGAGAAAGAGAAACAGTTAATAAATCTAAAGAAATGTAGTTTCATGAAAGAAGAATTAGTCTATCTGGGATTTGTAGTTTCTAAAGAAGGTTTGAAAATGGATCCAGAGAAAGTCCAAGCAATTTGGAACTGACCTCTTCCAAGAAACATATTTGAGGTAAGAATATTTCATGGTTTTGCAAGTTTCTATAGAAAATTTATTAGAAGTTTTACTCAGATTTGTGCACCAATTCTTGAAACAATCAAAGATACTAATCAACCATTCAAGTGGACATAAGCAACAGACAGGAATTTTAAGTTGCTGAAGAAGAAAATTACAGAGAAACTAGTTTTAGCTTTACCTCATTTTGGAAAAGTATTTCAAGTTGAAACTGATGCTAGTGGAGTTGCAATTGGAGCAATTTTGAGTCAACAATAGAGACCAATAGCATACTTTAGTGAGAAAATAAATGAAGCTAAGAAGAAGTATTCTTATGATAAAGAATTTTATGCTATTGTGCAAGCTTTAAAAAAAATGGAGACATTATTTGCTACTAAAGGAGTTTATATTGTATTCTGACAATCATGCATTACAATTCATAAACAACCAGCCAAAATTGAACTAGAAACATGCCAAGTGGGTAGAGTTTTTACAAAGCTTTACTTTTGTGATAAAACATACAAGTCGTAAGTTGAACAAAGTTGTTGATGCATTAAGCAGGGTAGATTTCATTGTGAAAGAATTAAAAGTTGGTGTTGTAGGATTTGAAGAAATGGTTGATATATATAAAGATGATGTAGATTTTAAAGATATTTATGCAGTTGTAAAAAATCCAATAGTTCATAATATAAGCTAGTGGTTGGATTATCTTATCCAAGGAGGTTTACTATTTAAAGGCAACAAATTGTGCATTCCAAGTATTCTATGAGGGAAAACATAATCAAGGAGAAACACAGTGGAGGATTATCTGGTTACTTTGGACAAGACAAAACCTTTTCTCAAGTAATTGATTTTCACTATTGACCAAAGATGCAAACTAATGTAAAGAGATTTGTTGAGAAGTGCAGGATATGTTAGCATGCTAAAGGGAGAAGCCAAAATACAGGATTATACCAGCCATTGCCAATACCAGACCGACCATGGGATGCAATTAGTATGGACTTTGTTTTGGGATTACCTAGAACTCAAAGAGGGAATGATTCCATTTATGTTGTGGTAGATAGATTTTCCAAAATGGCACATTTCATTGCATGTAAAAAGACTAGTGATGCAACACATATTGCTAATATATTTTTTTCAGAAGTTGTAAGATTACATGGATTTCCTTTAAGTATTGTGTCTGATATGGATACAAAGTTTGTTGGGCATTTCTGGAGAACTCTTTGGAAGAAACTAGGTGCTAACCTTAGTTTTAGTTCAACATACCATCCTCAAACAAATGGACAGACTAAAGTGGTAAACAAAAGCTTGGGAAATATATTGAGAAGTTTAGTGTATCAAAATCCTAAGCAGTGGGATTTAGCACTTGCTCAAGCTGAGTTTGCTTATAATGACACTCCAAACCGAAATACTAGGATGAGCCTATTTCAGATTGTTTTTGGAATGAATCCAAGAGGTGTGTATGAGGTTAGAAATTTGGGTAAACAAGAGACAAGAAAGTTG
Source organism: Pinus taeda (assembly GCA_000404065.3). Lineage (NCBI taxonomy): Eukaryota > Viridiplantae > Streptophyta > Pinopsida > Pinales > Pinaceae > Pinus > Pinus taeda. The sequence continues at coordinate 49,255 of APFE030937008.1, read as the reverse complement.
AAGAGTGTGCAGAGCAGGTGTAGAGACTACAATAAGATGTCAAAGGCGGATTGTAGGAAAGAAGTGGCAAATAAAAACAGAGAGTAGATATGAGGAGGAAAGAAAAAGAATTCCAAGTAGGTGATCTAGTGATGGTATACTTGAGAAAAGAAATATTTCCTATTGGAACTTATAACAAACTAAAGATGAAAAAGATAGGACCATGTAGAATTGTGAGGAAGTTTTCAACTAATGCTTATGAAATTGAATTGCCAGAAGGAATTGGAATATCATCTATCTTCAATGTTGCAGATTTGTATCCATACAAAGAGACAAAGACAGAGCCACAGAAGGAACCTACAGAAGGTGAATTTCAAACTATAAACCGGGAAGAACAAATGCCAAAGAGAGTCAATAAAGAGGTGGTAGTTGTTTTGGAGAAAAGAGTATCCAAAAGAACTAGAGGACAGGTTTAATTTCAGTATCTAGTCAAATGGAAGGGATAGCCAATGGAGTATGCTAGTTGGTTGACAACAACAGAGTTGCAGAAGTATGGAGTAAACCCTGAAAGTCTGAGGGATGATTCTTTTCTTCCCCAAGATTCTGATGTAGGAGCATCCGAACTTAGCCAGCAATGTGATTGTATGTTCACATGTTGTGGCTAACAAGAGATGAATTTCATTGACATGAGTGGTCAAAATCAGTTTTAGTAGGGAGAGTTGGATCTCTTGAATTTGTCCTTATATTCAATTATTGTAATAATTAGATTATTGTATTATTTTTAGACTAAGAGATAAGTTGTTAGTGTAGGTGTGTAAACAGAGCTTGAGAATAGAGACTTGATTGTTAGATTGATTAAAATAGGGATCAAGTTTTCAATGCAGTTAGGTTAGGATTTGACTCATAAAAGGGGAAAGAATGTAATGGAGAAGGATAAGCTTAGAATATTGAGAAAAGAGTGAGTAAGCGAGAGTTTGAGTGATAGATGGAGTTGAGAGTGAAACAGAGGTTAGAAAAACTGTTGTAATCAAGCCAAGAGGGCCAAGACTCTATAAATTCTATTTTATTGAATAAATTGATTAAGTGTGGCGTTGCTTGTTAATCTTGGTGCAGAAGTTCATTTGTATCTGCGTATCAGTGATCAAGACCCTAATCAGGTATTTTCTTTAACACTTTAATCATAAATCACAATGTCTACGTGTTTTATCATTAATCACTGTCAATTAAGTGTTAAGGGTTAATATTGAACTTAAGCGTTAATATTTCCTTAAGCGCCTTTGTTAAAGGGTTTTATTTAAGCACGTGCGTTGTATTTGATAAGCGGTAAGTAATATCTCGCGCACTTAAGAAGTGGTAAGTGGTATTGTTCCACGTACGCACGATCAGATTTAGCGCATGACATGTAGCACGCCAAAATAGCTTTTCTCGCGTGCTTCTGAAATGATATCGATCATGCTAAAGTCTGCGCAAGATTGCATGATGATCGTTGGATCAAGCAGGGTCAATCGATGGTGGTGATCATTCGGCTAGTTGGCGTGTGATATGAAAAAATAGCCATTGGATCTGGAAAGGTGAAATCGACGGTGCAGATCAAAGCACTCGCTTCTGAGGAAAAGTCAAAGTGGGACCGACTGTAATATTACAGAAAAGTGGGACCCTTAGGGAAAATCCACGTAAAGAACATTTGTTTATGCACACCACTAATTGGTTATAAAGTTAACCATTAGTCTATTTTCAGACTACAATCTCATTTCGTCAACCTCCTGTGTCATTGAGATAAGAAGTCAATTGCCCCATTGCATCCCATCATTGTAGAAGAAAATTTCCAACAATGGGGATTAGACGTCATTGGTGAAATTTTTCCACATTCATTGAAGAAACATGCTACATCCTCACTAATTCTAACTACTTTATGAGGTGGAAAAAATTGGCTCCTCTAAAAAAAGTGAATGATCAGGAAGTTATCAATTTTCTCAGGAAAAATATCATTACCAAGTTCAACATTCTAACATCACTTGTTTTCGATAATGAAACTTATTTCTCATCGCTTAAACTTTATGATTTTTCATTATAAAATGGCATTGTATTGAAACATTTGATTAACTATTATCCATAGGGTAACAGTCTTGCTAAGTCAACCAATAAAAGCCACATCCATATTATCAAGAAAATTGCGTACTGTGAATAAAGAAACTGACACGATGCTTTTGTGAATGCTCTATGGGTTTACTATGTCACTCCTAAACCTTATATAGAAACCTTTACTTGCTTTCTGATGTATGGAAAAGAGACCATTCTACCTTTGAACATCTATCTCCCAACCCTTCAACATTCTCAAGATTCATAGGGTAAGCCTTGTATTTTAGTTTAGAGTAGTATAGACATTCTCTTGATGTTATTGTTGGCTTAGTGGGGCCTAACCAAGGTTCAGAGGTGATTTAGCGAAGCAAATCCTGGTACTACTGGCCCTTTTGGCAACAGTCCATGGACCGCGGACTAAGGTATCACCTGAAATAGTATGGGAGGGTGCTAGAACTAGGTTTTCGCACCCTTGGGATGTCTAATGGGCTTCTGGGGGTCCGCGGTCTGACCTATTGCTACGCACACTTGTGATCCCTTCGTGACCTGCGGTGCAGCTTCCGTGCAGCCCTACTCGAGGCGCAACTCATATAATACCCAAGCTTCTTGCTTATTAATCAATTACTTAGCTTATGTGTGCCAGATTTATTGTTATTACAACATATTCATCAACCATAACAGTATGTGCAATACATAAACGAATGCAACAATAAAGAAGATAATGCACTGCAAATACATAGGAATATGAATCAACTTCTCTTTTATTAATTTACAATCTTGCTTACAACCTTGAGACCGCCCTATGCACTCAGCTACAGGGGTCCGCGCACTCAGCTGCAGACTCTACTAAGCCTCTGTGCACTCAGCTACAGAGCCTCTTCTTACTACTACCACCCAAGACACTTAGACTTCTACTCTAAGCTCGAACCATTCCTTTGCTATTTTTCCTATCATCGACTGCCTTTACAACTTAGGGCCTCGCTCTATTTATACAATCCCATGGTCCGCGGACCATGGGTAGGCCAACTTTACATTAATTTACAATACAATGCTTAGGGCAGACAACCCTATGACTCAATTGTACACTTCATGCTCTGCGCCCGTAATTTGCAGAGTTCTACACCATCTTTGACCAAAACTTGGGCTTTGAGCCCCAAAACCTACTGTGGGTGGATTCCATGCCCAACAGGCCCCCAACACAATCATCGTGACTCGTCCCGAGTCACTCTGCTGGTGCGGTGATCTTAGCACGGAGCCCCTCCAACCATTCCTTCGCTTCCCTGAGGTCCGCGATGCACTAATCTACAGTCTGCTGGATCTACTCCACTCTCTCAGCCGAAGTCTCACTATTAGGCGCAACTCCCTGTCTTAAAGCATGCATCACCTTCATCTGTGCAAGCTTTCGTTCGATGTCTGTAGTGATGAGGAAGGCCTCATCAATCCAAGGTTGGACGCGTGCTTTAAGGACCACCTCTTTCTGTTGCGCCAGCATCCACCTGTTCCTTCAAGGCCTTTGCTTGTTGTAGCTTTGCAAGCCACTAGGTCAAGACAACTATTTGCGTCGTTCTTTGAACATTGTCATACTAAACTTGAAGCTCCTGTGCCTCCGTTTCCATTTGCTGTATGTTGGGGTGCTCTTGTAACGAAGTGAGGACCGTGAAGGATTCTTCCAACATATTGGTACAGTTCTGTACTACCTATCCGATTTCCTCCTGCCCTTTCATAATACCGCCAGTGCGATGTTCCCTAAATTCTAGAGGTGTAGAAGATTGTGCCTTCAATAAAGCTCGACAATTTGAAGGTTGAGGTCCAGCTGTACCCTCATTGCTTCTTCCATTTCCTTGTGGAATCCCGTCATCAATCGGTGGATCTACTCTGCTACTAGTAGCTCTGTTGGGACAGCCAATTCTAGGACATTTCTACACGCATTGTCTGCTACCTGCTCTAGTCCTTGAATCTATGCAACCAGTTCATCACACTGTTGACTGAGCTGTTCTATATTGATATTTTTCTCACTCAATACCTATAGCGTGTGGCCTTCTCTGGCGTGGAGCTCGACTGTGATCCCATCCTATAACTGGTACCAGGTTTCTTGCGGAATGGCAACCAAGTTTAATCTCAGTCCTTTAATCCTACCCTCCACAACTCGGTTAACTTTATTTTTTGCTTCTAACGTGCCCTTGGTGAACACAAATGGGGCAATCATTCTCGTTTGTGGGGTTTGCACCTGGAGTCCCTGTAGCTGCATGCTTAATGCCCCCAACAAATTTTTTTGCTCTGTTAGCACCTCTTGGAGTGCATCCTTAGTGACATCGCAAATTGCTTCACCGATGTCAACAAGATCACCTTCTGTGAGTGTGATTGGGTCGATGGACGTCTTTGATGCCTTAACCTTCTTTCTAGGGACCGGTTTCTCAGGGACGCGCGGCTGTTTCAACTGTTGCAAGGTGGTTGCTAGGTCCACGCGCTCTTCAACCAGGTCTATGTCCTCAGCCCCCTGTCCTATGGACATGTCAGGGCCCTCCTCGGCCTCATCTATTGGTGTTGTTGTTGTTTCTGCTGTCTGCGCTGCTGCTGCTTCATCAGCCGGATTTTGCTGTGCGACTACCTCTGCTGCTGCTTTTTCCTGGCGCCACTTTTCCGTCAGTTGCACGATGCGCAGCTTGGTGTCCTTCTTCCTTTGCTGAGTTGCAGCCCTTTCCATTCCTGCCAAGTCCTGTGAGTGCCACTCCAAAGGCCATGTTTCCAACGCCGTGAAGATGGCATCGTCCATGCCTTTGTCGGGTCCTTCCACGCCTGGACATAAATATTGTGCATGTCTGCTTTAAACTCTGCAAAGCTCTATAGAGTGGTATACACTATGGGCGACAACCGTGGTCTTCTATTAATCCACATCTGGATGCTGGCCTCCATCAGCACCCAAAAGACCTTGGTGGCACGGATCGACTTTGCATCTTTAGTGGCCTAGAGTGAAGCGTACTTCGCAACCTTAGGTATGTCCTAGTCGATATTCGAGAACTGGATATCTTCTGATAGTTCACCCGCTATCAACAAGATAGATAAGAGAAACCATGCGTAGTGGAAGGTCTTACCCTGTTCTTGGGCCTCCTTGCAATTTGTCAAAAATTCCTCACTGACGAACTTCACCTGTTTAAACTAAATCCCCTCCATGCACTTTTCGGCCAATGCAACCACAGGTGTTGGTACTTCATCAGCGCGTCACTTCCGCATTAATTTGCTGGTCAGGAGCTGGGTGGCTACGCAGATGCCTTTATCCTTAATACTTGCAATTGCATAGCCTCGCTTCTTCTTTTCCAGTTTGTATTTAGTTTTCATGGCTTTTGTGAGAGCCAAATCGCTTCTTTTTCCCGCCATCATTGTGGGGTCCTTCCCCTTACAGGGAAGTCAATAAATCCGGTGAATAAGCTCCATTGTGATGGGAATAGGTTCCTCCAGCCATAGATACCCATCATGCACCAGGCACAGAAGCTTCTCGATGAGGAAAATGGTGATGGGCGCGCGGTGAAAGTTGGGTATCCATCGTACATGAAGTAACCTAGCCTTCTCCAAACCACACAATCATTTTCATGGCTCGAGCATGGTTACTTGCCCCTTTGAATTTTTCTTCATCAAGCTCTTCGTCGCTAGGTGTGGGAACTTCTCGGTATCCACGAGGTCCCAATATTCAAACTTCAGGGTAGGCACTCAGCCTAGGAGAAGACCTTCAAAAGTAATGTCATCGGGGAGGAGCGGGGTTTGGAGCACACTCTTCGTAGCCTCCAGGTCTTTGGGCGCCCTAACTTTCCCTTTCCACGGAGGGACGTACGTGGGTAACTTCACTATAGAAGGTATTGGTGGAACGTCCTCCTCCACGTCATCTTGCGTCTCTATTTGATCAATTAGAGCCTGTAAATCCTCCTCCTCTTCGTCCCATTCAATGGTGATGGCCTTGCCCTTTTTTTCCATTGATATCTTGCCGAATAGCGGGTTTCTTAGGGACACCCAGACTGGTCCCATACTTTGTTTATCTTTCTTCGGCCGCGGCATCTGCGGTGATTTTGGAACTTCTGGTGCAGCCGCCGCATCTTTGGGCTCCTCAGCTGTATCTTTGACAAATTTCACACTTGGCTTGGTGGCAGTCATCGTGTTTTCCTGGGATAGGTTCTATCACGTACTCAAAGACAGTGAGATTGCTTGGTGCTCAATACTCTTCAACTGCTCAAATTTCGAACAACCAAGTGTTGTCTCGTAGTTAGTCCTTGGAGTTTTATAGTGTTTTTTAAATTTGGATTTGACCATTCCCCCCATTTCGGAGTCATTAATGCATCCTTGGCAGCAGATCCTCCCAAATCTAGCCCTTAATTTGTGCCTTAATTTCTCGTTGTCTGCTCCCTTTTGCCTCAAATTGGACATCTCGTCATGAACAGTGACATCAACGGTTACTTCCAAATTAACCTATGCGGCAGCGCAACCCCCAGTATATGGGTGTGGACCTTGCACCATGCTGATTCTACGCGCACCTTCCTCACCACGCAATTACCAAAGAAACTCATTTAGAGTCTCGCGCTCTCTTTCAACTATATGGAGCATAGAGACTGTGCTCCCTACGGCTAGTCAAGTGCTTGCACCATTGGTGCAAGGCTCCAATTTGCCTTCCATTCTAGTTTGTGGACACTCCTCAATTTCCCTCGAGACGACCGGCACATTGCATTCTACCCCATGTTGTGCGCTCCCCTTGTTATTGCGTTTGGTAAGGTGCGGTCTCAGCCATGGTAGCAGAGTCATGAATTCTCGGCGAAAATCATCTAACAAAGTGGTATGATCATCCGTATCTCACCTTATAATCCTTGATTTATGAACGAGACCTACTTGTGTGACCCCTTTCTCTAGTCTTTTGATCTGAGCGTCCATAATCATGCTTTTCTTCCTTAATCGTACCCGATCTTCTTCGAATTCGCGAAGTCTAAGGTTCCCTCGTTAAATGGCCTCTTGAATCCTTATATGGTCATCCTCGCGTAGCTGTGTGATTTCTTCATCCTGGTTGTCACGCGCTGTCATTACTATGGGGGCTAGTACGTGTAAATCCCTTTTGCTGTTCCCTTCAGAAACCTCGGGTTCTACTTTGTTTCGCACTTTTGGAATCACTTCCGTGCTCAGGTTTTTGCATATGGTCCTATAGGCCCACCAAACCGCTGGCAGGCGTAGGTCGCAGTTAGTTCATCTCACTTGGTAACCCTTGCTCAGTACTCCATGCACCCCATGGAATGCTTCATCATGGAGAATTGGTAATGCACGTCGCCTTTCCTGCTGCTATGGTTTGTTTCGATGCTCTAAGATGAGGTTGGGGTGCGCTTGTACAACATATGCCTATACCCATCGGGAAAGGTGGGCGTGCAAGTCGTTCCACCCCATGTGATTGACTTTCATTAGAAGCTGCGGTTTTCTAAAATGTAGCCACATCATCCTTCTACATCTGTGTCAATCTTCAAAAGTTCCTTGATGCATACCCCACCATCGTGCGGGTGTTGCACACAGTGCCCACTTCAGTGCATTGAACCGCTGTTGCTCTAGTATTGTACTTTAGAACTTGTTCAAAAAGTCATCCACCTCTAACAATCCATCATAAGTCGGCAGCTCCCTTGCCTTTGTTGTTACGCAACGTAATGACCTAATCATCATGTTGTAGTTCAGTGTTGTTACTTCGTGCAACCGATTCTGCCATCGCTCTATCTCTTTGTCTGAATCCGAAGTGTAGGAGCTTTCGCGCTCCCACGAAATCCTTCCATCTGCAGTTGGATTCACCCAATCTTCTCCTTATGCAGTTATCTTGTAGATACAACCGAGATCATCATCATTATCATTGTCATGCACCGGTTCAGCGTATCACACTCCTTCGACTGGATCCAGCGGTACTACTACACATAGTGACGTTTTCTCAAATATCATTTTGCGCTTCTTCAGATTTATGAATCCGTTCATATCGATAGCCCAGTCTATCCCTAGTAGTGCAGGATAGGGATTACTATCATCAACAATCTCTATCACTTCAAAATCCGCCTGCGCACTCGCGCCTTCAATATCGACTATCACCCCTTGCAATATTCCCATGGGCAAAATCTTCTATTGGTTCACCATTTGTAACTGAATATGGGACTACTGTAACATGGGTCGGCCCATGCATTCCCACATTTGCTTTGGTAGTACATTCACGTCGGAACCCAAGTCCAGGATTACCTGATCCATTTCGTACTCGCCTATTTTTGCAGTCAACCTCATCTCCCTTCATGTGTGTAACGAATGCTTTCCTAGCTTTCGGACCACGCACGGTTTTCCTGACCCTGCACACCTAGTGATAAGTTCCTGTAGCCCTTTGACTACCCTGTTGTTGCGCAACAGTTTCATGCATGTCTCCAGAAAGGTAGTGAGCATTGAAGGATCCATCCTTGGTTCTAGTTAATCCTTACTACTTGAAGTGGAGGCCTCCGTGAAGCTCTTCTTAGCTCCATGAATATCTCCTTTGCACGTTCCAAATCAAACTTAGGTTTCGTTATAGGAGCCTTACGAACATACACGCTTTCTTCTGGCTGCTTTCCATTATCATCTACCATTGTCATACCGCTCCTGAGCATCATGTTTACATTTGGGTCTTCTTTGCACGATTCAGACCTCATCATTTTTAAATTCTTGGTCGAATGGGGCTAGAGTACCCCCTTTTCATGCATTTTTGTTATGAGCAAAGAACAATCTTCTGCCTCATGATTGAACTGATTATAGTACCAACATGATATCCTAGTCAAGTTTGTACAATCGTGGGCATAATGCCCTGGTCCTCTGCGATTGTAACGAATTATTTGTTTGCGACCCCTTCCTGGTCCCATTCCTCCTCAACCTTGACTGCGCCCCTGAAACCCAGCACGTGCCATCCTTGCATTTGGGTTCAGGACTCGCGTTTTGGCCTGCACCCTGTAGGTAGGAGTCCGATCCATCATTAGTTCATAGCTTCAGCAGGTGCATTCATCATGGGCTACCAACCTGCAGAAATTACAAAACAACTGTTGGGACGTCTGTGTAGACTTCTGCAACAGATGACAATTATCTATCGTATTTTTTCCTCCTATCTAGCAGATCGCGCACCATAATGCAGATGTTGCGCTCGGCCCCGCCTATGCCCCTGGTCTTAATGGAATTGGCACTCCTCTTGCCAAGTAGTTCACAAACACTAGACAATGATCTTTTTTGTGGCCCTGACCTTTGCATTTTATGCACCATACTTCCTCACATGCCTCTGGCCGAGGTGTCCTATCCTATTTCAAACACTGCATTTCATAGATTCTGTAGTTGTGCATGGATCTGTTGGACTCCCAATCTAGGGTCTTGTATAGGGGTCTCATGCAACCTAAGTGGAAAGTTTTTGTTGTGAGAGCGTCATCCTTAAGTGTGGCGTAAGTGAGGCCACAAACCATGTGCAATGTTGTGCATTCATTAACGTCATGTTGGCTTCGCGGATCATACTTTTCAGCCTTTGGTCCAGATCCCAGAGGGTCTCGCCCGGGAGCATCACGATCTCTTTAAACCTGATGATTGATTGCGTCTCTGACATTGGCCTGCTAAACTCCCTGTTCAATGCGGTCTGGATCTCTGTAGTTCCTGCGTTCGAGTGGTCATTAGAATGCTTGATATACCACATTAATGCATGATCCTGCAGCGCACTCACCAGTGTATCCTTTTTAAAATTATCATCCACAATGCCCTGTGCTTCCCATACTACTCTTACCATGAACCAAAATTGGTCTGGGTCTTCATTTCCTACTCCTTTGAACACTGGTAGTTTGGTTTCACTTGCCATACTAAACTATGGAGGTGGCGGAGGTGGAGTGGGTGGAGATGGAGATGAAGGGGGTGAAGCGGGTGGTGGTGTGGGTGGGGGTGGTAAACACAAAATTCACTTCCTTATCAAAATGACCACGCTTCTCGGAGAAACCTTCAGAAGCTCTTCCAAGCTCTCCCGCGAGGGTGAAATTAAGGGGCTGTTTTCTAATTCTTCACTACTTCCATTTCTGTAGATCTTTCTGCTCTGCATAGTCCCAAACATTAATTTATTCGCATAACCCAGTTTTCACACAATAGAATCTTAATCCAAGTGTTCAAAGATTTAATGTACTTACCTCATGATCCCTTGAGAAAACATCACTCTACCTCACTGTAGCTGATGATCGTGTCTACCTCGAACTCAATGATAAATCCTCCTATTATCTAGTCGAGCCAGTGGTCCACAACTCGTGCTATCTTATCTTCTAAGGCTTCTAGTTTGCGCACTAGTTCCAATGTCCACACTATTGGTTTGTCGAGCCTACACCTTCCCTGGTTGTCTGCTAATCTTGCGATCCACTCGTACATCTCAGATGGGAAAGATGCAAAGAAAATGTCATGGATTTCAGTGTACAAGTAGTGATCCAGTCACTGTTCCTTAAATACTTGCGGGTTTCTGCTTTCCTGCACCACAAACTTGTGAATCTTCTTGTCCAACCTCTCTCAAATTTCTTTCTTTATAGGGTTTGAGTGGCACGACATCAAACATCGTTTATGCAGATCCCGGTCCCGACAACGGAACCATTTGTTGGCTTAATGGGGTCTGACCCAGGTTCAAAGGTGATTTAGCCAAGCAAATCCCAGTGCTACTTGCCTTTTCAGTAATAGTCCATGGAGCGCGGACTGATGGCTCACTCGAAGTAGTATGGAGGGTGCTAGAACCAGGTTTCTGCACCCTTGGGATGTTTGAAGGGCTTCTGGGGGTTCGTGGTCTGACCTATGGCTGCGCGCACTTGCGATCCCTTCGCGACCTATGGTGTGGCTTCTATGTAGCCTTGCTCAGGGTGCGACTCGTATAGTACCCAAGCTTCTTGCTTATTAATCAATTACTTAGCTTATGTGTGCCACATTTATTGTTATTACAACATATTCATCAGCCATAATAGTATATGCAATACATAAATGAATGCAACAATAAAGAAGATAGTGCACTGCAAATACACAAGAATATGAATCAACTTCTCTTTTATTAATTTCCAATCTTTCTTACCACCTCAACATCGCCCTGCGCACTCAGCTGCAGGGGTCTGCGCACTCAGCTGCGAACTCTACTAGGCCTCTGTGCACTCAGCTACAAAGCCTCTTCCTACTACTACCACCGAAGACACTTAGACTTCTACTCTAAGCTCGAACCATTCCTTCTATATTTTTTCCTACCATCGATTGCCTTTACAACTTAGAGCCTCACTCTATTTATAAAATCCCATGGTCTGAGGACCATGGGTAGGTCGACTATACACTAATTTACAATGCAATGCTTAGGGCAGACAACCCAATGACTCAATTCTACACTTCACGCTCCACGCCCATAATTCACAGAGTTCTACACCATCTTTGACCAAAACTTGGGCTTTGAGCCCTAAAACCTGTTGTGGGGGGATTCCATGCCCAACAATTACATCTCATTTTGTAACATTAGGGAAATTACCATTAGTTTGGATATTTCGCTATCCTTAAAAGTGTTCCAAAGCATCCTTACAAGGTTAGAACCCAAAAATTCCCAAAGAGAATGAAATTCCTAGATATCAAGTCTAAAAAACCTATTTTTGGATTCTTGCATAGTTCCTTAGTCCATTTATGCGCATACATAGAAGATACCATTAGAAACTGCGTAAAAGTACACTTTGTCTGGCACTATGGCTTGTGCACATGACTTAATGCAAGTAAAAAATAAAAAATAAATTCTAGAAACTTTGTTGGTCAAATATTTCCCAACTAACAACTTTGAATGAATGCCTACTTAAGCATGATCCATCCCATCACAGAGCTACTTCCCTCTCTTTGTGGAACCACTATCCCATCCTTCTTGGATCTCATTCCTTAGGAAATGGATCCCAAACCTTCTCCTCTTGGCCTCTAAATAAAAAACAGGCTAGAGGATCAATGAGGAATATTGAAGGTAGGCTTATGCTGTAGAAATAAGGCTAGGAGGATTTTTCATCCAATGAGAGAGTTGGAGATTGTAAGAATAGGCTTGTAACATCAAGGCTTTGAGGTTGTAATTGTTTTCTCCATTTTATTTAATAAAAATCAATTTTCTTTCCTAATTATGTCTTTGATGATATCATTTGTTGGATTCTTTGATCACTCACATAGGTTATGATTGGTTATTGATTTAGTTTATACTATATGATAAGTTAAGTAGTACATTTATCTTTCATTCTATATACTATGTGCTTTGATCCTTTGTGTGTTTCTGTCTATGCAAATCTCATTTAAAGCATCACAGAGAAGGTGTGGGAAGCACAAGAATGGTATCTAAAGCATCAAGAGGAAGTTAATTGTCGATTAAATGGTAAGTGATCTCTCTCATATTGTTTGTTTCAATCAATCATAAGCTAAGAAAAGTTAGTAGTTCATTTCTTGTTTGTTACTAGATTACTTTGAGATCTAGAGAGATCTATCTTGTTCACAAGTGGGATTAGTCCGCCTAACAAATTGATGACCACATTGGGGAATGTCTCACTATCCATCATTCTCTTTGTCTTTACCTTTGATCCTTTTGTCATAGCCCTCTTTGAGTGTTTGGAAATACTGAAAATATGGATTTTATGATTTATTTGACTTGCTTTTATTTTTTCTAAAAAATTCTCATTGTGTGCACTTTATATTTAAGAACAGAGCGTATTTCTACGCATTTTTCCGTTTGCAACAATGTGTATGTGCACTGGATTATTTTATTGCCTACACACATACTTGGAATTTTTTAAAATTTTAGTTTTCTCTTCATCAAGCCCAAAAGTTTTGGTTTTTCCTATTTAATTACACTTGTTTGTACCTTCATTGGATCTTTGTCAATCCGCTTAAGTGTTATGAAATGTTTCCTTGCAATTTTATTGAATTCACAAATTAGGGTAAAATCTTCATCTAGTGTGTGGTCAATGTATCGAAAGAAATATCAATTGGTCCTAGTTTCCAGTCTTCCTATCCTTCTTCTTTCGAATAGATCAAATTGTGTGTTATTTTTCTCTTTTGTGAATCAAAAGAAATGATTTACAAGAATGAGTATTGTTTATGAAAAGTATTTCTTATGCTAAATGTGAAAGGAAAAGTCATTTTTCTTACATTACTGAAGTGTTTCAAAATTATACTTTTGATTGCAACAAATTCATAGCATTCAATAGGGAAAAAATCATTTTAGTGTTGAATGGTTTCTTCATGCATTTTGGAAATTTTCGAGTGATAGTATGTCAAAAAGGAAAGTTTCTTGATTTTTTGAGTTATTTGGAAAAAGTGAAATTTTAAACTTAACTTTTGTATTTGGGTAATTTGAAATTGAATATTTGAATTTAATTAGTAGGGATTTAAGAGTTGTTTTGCATTTCCATTGAAATTTGAAAAGACTCTCTCCTTACATCAGTTAGAAATTCATTGAAAGGAAAATATTACATTTCATATTCGATTGCATTAGGATTTGCGTTAAGTCATAATACCATCAATTTCACATCCATTACCTTTGACTAAATAACAACTCTTAAAAATAGCACTAATAAAATCAATCTAGATTTTTTATTTTTTTATTTTAGGGTTCTTTTCCACCTACATTATATCAGGTTGCGGGGCTTTGGAATACCGAAGTGAGTTAACTTTCCAAAGTTGTGAACAAACATTAGTATCTTGTAATAGGGAGTAAATGCCTTTACTGCAATTTGGGTCTGGGAAGATCCCCTTACAATGGAGTTAAGAATGAGATCATGTCAGACCCAGTGAAATGATCAACCCCAATTCATTGGTTACGGTAGAGTGATTTACACGTATTAAAAATAGTGTCTAAGGGTACTTGGGAGTCACTTGGAAGTAAACCTCATATTAACCATGTTAAGGAACTTTCAAGGTGACTGAGATTTTTTACTCTTCCCTTTTGTGTACACCCGATCCCTCCAGGTTAAATTGTTTTACGTGGTAACCTTAGAGACAATAATCTTAGGGCTATTACCCAATGTGACAATAGAGGGGAAGTATTTGTTGTATCTGGAACAAACATTGGATAGAATCACTTGGACCTTTTTGCAGGGTATTCTTCATTCAAGATGGCATAAATGGGATTTACTTGCACTAGATCGTGTGCATTAAGCAGGTTGTCAATGTAACTAGTTCCACCCTCTCTATCTTTAGCCACTTTTCACATTGATCTCGGTTTCATCACCAACTAGTGATTTCCTTGTGAAAATCTTATTTGCATGGTTTGATTCCTTAGATTTACTAGCGCATGTTAATTGATTATTTTTAATTTTTAGAGACCTTAGGTTTGGATTGTCCATATTATTTGTTTTTTTTATAATTTTTTTATTTGGATGATTCACTAAGGCGTTCACATAGAATGCAGAATTTACCTCCTGAATTCACACCTAGTCAATTGGAAAAGATTAAAATTCAAAGGTAAAAATCAATAGGATATGGGAGCTCAGAAAAATACGTAACAACTACAATTTTAGAATCTAAGACTGTAGAAATTGAAGTTAATCCAACGCAAGAAGTAGAATCAAGCTTAGTTCATTATGGTCCATAAGTTATCAAATTTATTCAAAGAGAATATGATGCTAGTGAAGTTTCAGACAGAGAATTAATCAAACCAAAAGTAGAAGAACCTTAGTTTAATATTTATCAAACTGAATCACCTTCAGATGTTATAGCTCTTACTCTCGCTCCACCTTCACCTCAAAGGAAGCTAGTAATTATGACTGAATTACCACCTAATTTAATTAGTATTGAAGATATTACTGGGAACAAGGAAGAGGAATCACCTCATACTCCAGTTGCCACTAGTGAACCAAGAGTTATTCCATGAGTTCCTTTTGATACTTTCTGAATTGATCCTTGGTATTTTATCCCATTGAACTTTTTAGGTCCAAGTTTTCCACCTCATTGCATTCCTTTTTATTCACTCAAATGAACCATGTCAGAAATTCCTCTTGGGAGTCAACCTATTGATTCATCTATGTTTACCAGCTCTCCAAAGTCATTATTGTATGGTGGTCTTTTAGTTCCTCCTAGATATCAGTCACTTACTAGGACTTTTTCAGGAGCGACCACTTCTCCTCAACCTTCTATTTGGTCATTTGGTTTATCTACATGTATTGTTCAGAGCATGAAATCCATGCTTGAATCACCTTTGCTTCAAACCAATATGTTCATATGATATATGGTAACTTAGGTATTCCTAAAGTAACCCTAGATGGTGTTTATTACACACTAAGGGGGCAACCACCTTATCCTACATTTGGAGGAAAACCTATTGTCGGATCTTATCCTACACATGGAGGAGAACCTTTTTGTAACTTATGGTCAGATACCTCAGCCCAGTCTGGGTCAACCTTTTGTGACTCAACCCTTGGTTGGTACTCCTTACCCTAGGATGAATACTATTTTGAACCCTGCTTTTTCTCAACAGGTTGTTCTGGTTGCTCCACAAGTGCTAATTTATCAACCTATTCAGCCTACTGTACAATCTATTCCACAAATACCTATGCAAATTATTGCAGTACCTATCCAAAAAACTGTCTAGGGAATTCCGCAAACACCTATCCAATAGTCTATCCAAGGAATTCCTCAAACACCTATTGAGAAACCGGTTCAACAACATGTTCAAAGTGGGCCTCAAACACCTTTCTAGACATTTGTTCAGCAACTAATTCCGAGCTCACCTTAGAAATCTATCACAGGAGTATCACAAACAATTGTCAAAGCTACCCCCCCAAATACTTGTTCCACAAACTACACAGACCATCCCTTCGACATCTTGTTATAAAATTGGTCCCATTGTCTAGTCTACAACACAGATTCCTATCAGACAATCTGGTATGGTAATAATGCAAACACCTTTCCAAGGTTAAGCTTTTCAGGGTCCACCTTTTCAAGGTCAAGCTTTTCAAAGCCCGCCTTTCCAAGGTCAAGCTTTCTAAAGCCAACCTTTTTAAGGTCAATATTTTTAGAGTCAACATGTTCAAAGTCAATTTATTCAAGGTCAACCTTTGTAATCTCAACCTGTACATGGGAAATATTACTCGAGTCAAATGGGTCAATGTCCACCTTTCCAAATTCAAACATACCCTAGTCATTCTTATCAAGTTTGTTTACGTAACCACCCTGGTTAAAAATATATGAAAAAAATATAAGAACACAGTTTATGGGACACATATTGATAGTTGAATGGTGGGAAAAACATCCCAATGGGTCTTCATTTAGATTATTATGGCTAAAGGAAATTGGAAAATGCAATGGAAAAGGCTTTGGAAATGCATGAGGCATTTATTGGCATTTTATTTATGAAAATAAAGGAAATTAGGAGAAAAGGAAGGTGAAAGGTCATAGGTTGCATGTGAGGAGGAAAATGAAGAAAATAGAGGCATAATTGATAAAAATGCTTCTGAGGATCAGTTCACAAGCTTGATCAGTTCAGTTGTAGAGCTCTCTCATTATTATCTCTCTCTCTCTCTCTCACTCTTGGACATAAAGAATTTTCTTGGAGCACTCTTGGAGGAGTGTGGCATACTTGAAAGGAGGAATGAAGAAAGAGCATGATCAAGTAGCTAAAGCAGGATTATTTGTAGGTATCGAATTACATGTGTGTTTTCCTTGTTATATTTTTCATGCATGTTATTGCATGTGGTTCTTGCTGTTATGGCATAGGTTTTTCCAGGTGTGATAGTGTTTTCAGCCTAGCCTTGCCATTTCTAGATAGCCATGCTGTAATGGGATTCTCATGTTTTGGTTGATGTAGATTGTCAGATGGATTCGAAGCAGAGTGAGGTGGATACTCGAATGATAGAAGGAATGGCCTAGTGGTCCCTGAACCAGACTATGGATCACCGTAAATCCATTGGTATAATAACCCCTCAGCCAAACTGTGGGTTGCGGTAAATCCAGGATTGTGTGCCTCCGTGGGCCTAGGAATTCTTGTCATTCAATGTCGAGATATACTGTAAATCCAAGAGGTGGATTGATCTCTGTTGGGCTTAGTAATCCTAGGATGGGATATGTGGTAAAGCTTGGAGAGTGGGTCTCAGTTTAGGGCCTAGTTATTTGATGTGGATTGAGGTAAAGCCTGATTGACTTGGAGTCAAGAAAAATTCCTCACGATGTAGGTGGAGAAATTTGGTTGCATGCATGCTTTTTTGGCCTAGTGATCTAGTTGAGATCATGGTAAATCCTATTATTACATGTTTATTGTGTTGGACTAGTAATCCAAGATGGATTATGGTAAATCCTAGTTTTTATTGATGAGGGTGAGGTGGTTTAGCCTCGGGATGCCCTGGTTGGTTCTTTTAGTTTGAGTCCCACATTCATGCTTGGAATATGGCATGAGGGTGAATGACTAAAGAGATATTTGGCTCAACCATTCTATGGTAGGGTGGAACTTGGTAGTACCATCCTGGGTTGGATAATGCATTCATTAATAAGAGGTTCTCTCCTTGATATGTTATGTATAAATGTAGTGGTTTATATGTGGATCATATGGATGTGATTTCCTTAGCATTTTTGTTGTATTATGCTAGTCATGTATATGTTTTATGAAAGTGGTTGTGTATGGATCTCATCATGTTTTTACCTGTAAATGAATGGATAATGTATCTATGACCTAATAGATGATAATGCAGCTAATGATATAAGGGAATAATGATTCTTAGTGATTCTCAGATAAGTATGAGACCCCTATGTTTAGATATGTTATTTAAACCTGTAGATTTCATTCATGCCAAGTGTTTGACAAAATGTCAGTCTTGATTGGGGATGGCCAGGCCTAGTCCTAGAGTTATATTTTGGTGTATTAGTCTTGTCATCAGGTATTTAATGGATTCCATAAGTTACAACAAGTTCTGAGTGGCTGTAATCCTGGGATTGAAAAGTTCCTTAAATCTCGTGGACTCTGGCACATGTCTGCTGGAAATAGCTCCTGGACATAGGCATGTAGGATTGTGGGAGCATCCAGACCTCTTAGGATGCTAGCATGCCCATAACATGGGAGCATTGACAGGTTTAATAGCTTAAAAAATCAATGGGACCTAGGGGCATAATACTTGTGGTTGGGATGGCTCCTGGGAGTGTTTTTGGTGACATGGAAGGTATGTTTGTTGTGTTTCCGTCGATTCCACTTCCTTAAGGTCACATAGGAGGTTGAATCCCATCATAGTAGCCTATTTTCACATGTTTGCCTCGGTTGGATAGTTACTTGGCTAGATGTGGGAGGAGGGTGTTACAAAGTGGTATGAGATCATTGTTCACCCCTCAGACTATATGGGCTATGTGTTTTTTATGCATTCATGTCGACTGCATATGTGTTCCTTATTCTGGTAGTCCATGTGCTTGTTTCATTTGCATGGTGTTGATCATGGTTGTAGTGATGTCACCATGTGAAGGTTGATGGCGTTGTCATGCGTGTATGGTTGTATATGTTGTTATGCATGCATCGACATGATTATGGTTATGCATGTATGGTAGGTTAGAAATGCATTGTGAGTACATTGTATGCAATTAGGTCATCATGATGTTATTGATATGTTATGACGGTAATGTGTTGGCTGAGATTGAGAAGGAGATGCAAATCATTAGAATGTGGTTGCACACTATACTTCGAGGCAAGAGCATGTGATCATATAGGTTTTTATGTTGGGCATGCAGGTATGTAGGTTAAGGGTTGTTATATGCATTATGGTTATGTGTATGCTTGTCATTCTAATGATGTTATGGTTACATATATGATAGATGCTAGTTGACTAGTTTAGTCATATGCACATGTGTCAAATAGTCATGAATGATAGTATCATGTGGTTGTATGCATTGTTGTTTTTGTTTTAGGTTAGATAAATTGATGATTATGCTATATGTTATATGTTGTTGTTGAGTATGGTATAGGTTAACTTGTTGTTGTTTCATGATAGTAGCTTAGTGATTAGGGTTATTACATTAATACCTTGATGGTATGTGTATCATACTAACTTGGATTGGCCTATGCAGATGGTTAGGGTTATGACATTAAAGTATGAGTTAATACATTGTGATATTATTTCATATTAATCTATATTGACGAAGCATATGTGATTGATATGCATGAATGAAATTTTTTTATGAGCTTATGATGTGAACATGTTAGCTAGTGACTAGTATGAATATCGTGACCTTATTTATTTTTGAGTTGATATGTCATGAGGCTATTTTATGCTAATATGGATTGATTGTGTACACAATATAGCCTCCACTAAGATACATTAAGGTATGAGTTTGATTATGTTGTATATTTGGTGCTTGATTATTTGATTATATTGTCTAGTTGATCAATTTAACATGGAATGTTTGCAATTTGGTTGGATGTTTGATGAATTTCTTAATAAGAGTATGTGTTCAAATGATCTTGATTTAAAATGATTGTACTAATACATATGTCTTGAGATAGTTGATATGTACTTGAGTGTAGTAGGTGACAGTGGTCGAATTATGTCTAATGACTACGAGTTGACTATGGATTATGACATGATTGTTAGTCTTGGTAAAGGTTGATTTCAAATTGATAGATTTGGTTGTCTTTATATTTGGAACATGTGGTTGACATGTGTGAGCTGTTGTAGGGTAACATGCTTAGTATTAGCATGACAAGGTAATAATTAATTTGTTTCTATAACTAATAGTTGGGTGATATGACAAAACATAGTAAGCCTCAATTGCAAAAAGGAAAAGGTAAAAGAAATGAATTGGTTGAGAGTTCCTTTGGGTATGTTTGGAAACCATAATTCTAAACGAATGAGTGCTTTGCATACCAAAAGTTTTCTTAACCTTTATTTCTCTAAAATTATGTGGATATGTGTTATGTTCATGGACATGTATTTGATAGGTATATTAGCTACTTAATAGTTATGGATGGATTCATCAAGGGAATTGGAGCCCCTTGAGAGATGGCATGGACATGTGCAATTACAAGGCAATGTGATTGGCACAACAAGGTAAGGTAAATAGTATGTTGTTATGTTTGTTTATGCACTAACAATTATGTGTTTATGGCAATATGACGCAGGGGATTGCATGGAAAAGAGACTACCATGAAATTTTGAAAAAGGATCGGGTTGAGCTTTCCTTGGGAACCATGCGATTGAGTCATGGTGTCTATTGGTTTTGGTATTTTCTGATTTGTTGAGATTGATTTGCAATTTTGTTTATGTCTCCTGCAAGGCCTTGCCACTTTGTCGAGGTGTTGTGTTGTTATTGTCTTTCATGGTATTCTTCTTGTTTGTATATTGTGGTTTCCTTTTATGTTTTCAGTATTGGGAATTGTTTGGGGAAGGAGGAAGTTAATGGAGCTTGGGGAGAGCTATGTGGTACTCGACAGGTAAGGTAAGACCTGGATGAAGCTTGGTGCATGTATAAGGGCAGTTGAAGGAAAGAGTATGATAGCTAGTTGGACTGGTTGGGTCCATTGGTGTAAATGGACAATGGTAGAATAGTCATGGGAAAGGTAATCAAGACAGGTAAGGTGAATGGATTTGAGGCATCATATGTCTTGGCTATGTTAGTAACTATTGTTCTCGATGTTGCACATGTGTTGCACACATAAAGGGAGTTCTCTTAA
Organism: Pinus taeda; assembly: GCA_000404065.3. NCBI lineage: Eukaryota > Viridiplantae > Streptophyta > Pinopsida > Pinales > Pinaceae > Pinus > Pinus taeda. Next base: position 28,551 of record APFE030937008.1, on the reverse strand, counting down.
TCTTGACCTTATGATATCTAGTAATTACGTTGTGATCATGATTATGTTGACGTCTATATGTGTATTTATGTATGTATGTATGTATGTATTTCATGTCTGACAATGTCATCATGGATCATGATTATTTTATGTTCATGTTTATATGTACATATGTATGTATGTATGTCGGTGACTGGTTATATCATTATTATTTTATGTTGATGTGTATACGTATTTATGTGTATGTATGCATATCATTGTCTGACGTGATCATGATTTTTTATGCTAATGTTTATGTATATGTATGTATGTATCCATGTATCTATGTCACTATCCAACAGGGTTGTTAGGGATCATTCTTGTGGAGGAATGATTGTTTTGCATGTGAATGGTACGACAAGGTTCCTCGTCTTATGGGGAATCAAGTGGGGAGAGTAGTCATGACAAATATATGAGGTTAGTATCATATGGTTATGACTTGATATTATGTGATTATACTATATCTATATTTATGCTATGACAGGTAAAATTGAAGGATGCATCAACATAATGAAATTTGTGTGGTTTGCAGCATGCTATGATAAGCATGGATGGTAGAGAGACACTGGAAGCAAGGTTTCTTGGTAGAGACAGTATAGTTTTCGATGTATGGTACTATTGTTGTGCATATAATGTATTTTTTGTACATGTCGCATCTATGATGTTGTGTGCATGTGATGTTGTGTATATCTAGTGTGTGTACATGTTGGTATGCAATGTTATGTATAGGGTGGTACATACAGTGTTCTGTGAATATTGCATATGCAGTGTTGGGCATAGATGGTGCTATGTACATGTTGGATATGAGGCATTGCATGCATATGGTGTTATGCGCATGTTGGATATGTAGTGTTGTGTACAAATGGTGTTATGTACATGTTGGATATGTAGTGTTGTGTATAGATGATGCTCTGTACATGTTGGATATGCAATGCTATGTACATGTGGTGTTGCGAGCCTGTTGTATGTGTGGTTCTATCTCCATATGGTGTTATGTGCATGATTTTACAAGTGTTGTTGTGTGCATGTGGTGATGTGTACATGTTTTACAAGTGGCACTATGTTCAGGTGGTGTTGTGTACATGTTGTGTATGTGGAATTGTGTACATGTGGTGTCATGTACATGTCGTGCATGTGGTACCCTATACATCTAGTATTGTGTACACATTGTACAGGTGGTGCGGTGTACATGTGGCGTTGTGTACACATTGTGTAGGTGGTGCCATGTACATGTGATGTTGTGCACATGTTGTGTAGGTGGTGCTGTGTATAGGTGGTACTATGCACATGTTGTACATATGGTACTCGTGCACATGTGGTACTGTGTGCATGTCATACATGTTGTGTTGTGGGCATGCAGTACTATGTATGTGCATTGTGTAGTCAAAGTATCATGACATATGTATTAATTGTGTTGTACTTTGTGTACATATTTTTTATTGTGTTGTAGATGGGGTGTAAGTGTATGTATTGTGTTGTCGTGTACACTAGATGTAGGAGTATGTATTGTGTTGTGTTGTACACTGGGTGTAGGTGTATGTGTGGTATGCTAGGTGTAGGTGCATGTATTGCATCGTGTTGTATGTCTTCTATGGTTGTATGCGTGTGATGCACACTATATGTATGTGCACATGGTGTAAGAGAAGCCACTGGGTGTTTTTCAAGTGTGGCAACCGATCTGTAGTGTGTACGAATAAGGGCAATGGTAGAAGCTAAGGATTGATTAAAGGATAAGTATCAATATTTTGTTTCAGTTTTATTAGACATATGATTTATGATTCTGGTCTATGATGATTACATGTGATATATTATTCTAGTTTATGATGGTTACATGTGATTTATGATTTTGATCTATGATGGTCTTGTTTTGAACTAAGTTGATGTCATATGTTTATACATGATAATTTGGTCAAAGATGCTTGTTTGACTTGTTGTGACAGGTAGTAAACATGATTACAAGTGTACCTTATGGGCAAGATACCAATGAGGCATGACGTGAATTTATTTCAATTTATTTTAAATTTAATGAAAGTTATGTGCCTCGTATAGAAAGCATGGAAATGGCCATTTGGGTGGTTGAAACTAACTACAAGAATTAGTAGCAGCAGTCAAAGGAATTCAAACAAGAAACAATATGTTGGTAAAGTACTTCAGGAGCAGGGCCATTGGAACACTGGTACCCAGTAATGTCCATTGATTTCCATGAGCATACTATGACTGTTATGATGGTTTTGAGGCAAGTATATGCATTGGCTTTTTACCTTTTGATGTGAGGAAGAGTTTTGAAGGGATGGATTGCCTAGGATAGGGGATGCTGGGGAACTTGGAAGATGAGTGATTGCACGGAAGGGGTGACCAGATTTCCCGAGGGACTGTGTAGTAGAGAAGGGAAGGCTAATGATGGATTTGCTTCGGTCATTAGCATTTCTAGATGGAATCAGATGCACATTGGGAGTGTGCCTTGGAACAATGAGTCAGTAACTGTTCACTAAGAGGAAAAGTTGTTATAGACATATTTGGGCACATCAACCCCAAACTTATATGTCGATATATTAGGTCTCATCAACGCGTAAAAGATTTGTTTCATACCCTAAAGGAACATAGTCATCTGAATACATCATTCCCCAAAAGTTCCATCTGAGAAACCATCCAGAAATTGCCTAAATTGAACCATACTAACTACTCTACTGGCAAAGTGCAATGCATACTGAGTGGTACACTACCAAGGTGTGATGCATATTGTTTAGGCCTTCTATAGGGTGTGATGGGCGAGGATGGACAAATGTTCGGGACATTTTTCAGTTGATTTCTCATGGAATCTTTTAGAAACTTCTCCTATGCCACTCGCCTCTGTGAATTCACCTAAGGATGAATAAGGGATCTAAGAAAATCTCCAATCCCTTCTCTTGTGGAACCAATTGTAACAAGTGGAATGACACTAATCAAACCCCATGGATGACTCACACCCTTGCAAACATCTATAAATGGATCTCCAATTCAAGAGATCTAGAGGCTGGAATATTGTGAATTGCAAGGACGTGCTAATAGTTTGTAATTGAGGAGAGAGCATTGTATTCTTGTTGGTGTGATCTTGCTATTTCATGAGGTGAAGAAGGATTGAAGCTGGGAGGATGATGCTGGATCAGACGACTAGGTTGTAATTCTCCTTTCTATTAATAAAGCTCTTCAAGTTTTTTCCCATATGATTTTGCAATTGTGAATGTTATCATTTGTTCATTATATATCTGATTCTGTAATTTTTATGTTGTAATAGATCATGGTGCTTTGACAATTCTTTGTTGCTGTACTTGTGCAGGTACTCTCCAAGCATGTTGAGTACGGGGAAGAGTTACATGATTTGCCAAAGGAGAGAGAGATCAAGCAAGGGATTAAGCGGAAGTTCCAGGTTGGTCCTATTATCTTTCTCTTATCTATTACACATAGAAGAAATCATTGAATTGCTTTAAACTATTGTTTCTAAGATAGCTACCAAACTTAGAGGGCTAGCATTCTTTAGGAATACTAGTTTTTCCCAGAAACAAAAGTGGCGCAAGATTGTAGCACTAGACATTGGATGAAACTTTGACTTTAACAGTGGATTCTTGACTTCTTGGGAAGGAGGTGAATCCTGGTTCTACTTTGAGGGTGGAGGTGTGAGCCTCTGTATTCCCTTGTTGTGAATGCAAGAATTGTATCCTTTTATTGGTTGGTTGAGAAAATGTGTATATGTGTATACTATTGTAAATATTGTAATGAGTTGTGTTATAAAGCTCTAATAAATGGTATTTTTGTCATGTTTTAGAATATGGTCATTGTAAATACTGCAACGAGCTATGTTATAAAGCTCCATGGGAAGTATGTTTTTCTTTCAACAATCTTGTTAATTATAGGTGTCATTGAACATTGAGGATGGTGTTCCCCTAAGGGGAAGGGTTCTATAACAACCCTGGTTAAAAATCCATGTAAACAAATATAAGACCATGGTTGATGGGACATGTATTCCAAGTTGAATGGTGGGAAAACATCCTAGTGGGTGTTCATTTCAGTTACTATGGCTAAAGGAAATTGGCAAAGGCAATGATAAAGGCTTTGGAAATGAATGAGGCATTTATTGGAATTTTATTTATGAAAATAAAGTAAATTAGGAGAAAAGGAAGGTGAAAGGTCATAGGTTGCATGTGAGGAGGAAAATGAAGGAAACTAATGGAAAATGAATAAAATAGAGGCGTAGTTAATAAAAAGGCTTCTCAGGATCAGTGGGCAAGATTGATTAGTGCAGTTTCAGAGCTCTCCCATTATTCTCTCTCTCTCTCTCTCTCTCTCTCTCTCTCTCTCTCTTGGACACTTGAGTTTTCTTGTAGAACTCTTGGAGGACTACAACATACTTAGAAGGAGCAAGAAAGGAAGAGTATGATCAAGCAGCTAAAGTAGGATTCTTTGTAAGTATCAAATTGCATGTGTGTTTTCCTCACTAGTTTTGGCATGCATGGTATTGCATGTGGTTCTTGCTATTATGGCATGGGGTTTTCAAAGTGTGACGGTGCTTTCAACCTAGCCTTGCCATTTCCAGATAGCCATGGTGTGATGGAGTTCTCATGCTTTGTTTGAGCTGGATTTCCATATGGATTCGAAGTTGAGTGAGGTGGATCTCCAAATGATATAACACATGGCCTAGTGGTCCCTAACTCGAACTATGGATCACAGTAAATCCATTGGCCTAGTAACCCCTAATCCAGACTGTGGGTTGTGGTAAAGCCAGGATTGTGTGTGTAACAACGCTCATGAAAATTCCATGTAATAAAAGTTAATAAAGGAAAAAATAATAACCACGGTTGATGGGACACTCATTCCAAGCTGAATGTTAGGCAAGAAATCTTAGTGGGTGTCCATTTAGTTTTTTATAGATAATGAAATTGGAAAACACAATGGCTAAAGCTTTGGAAAGGAAAAATGGCGTTTTTGGCACATTTATTTATGAAAATAATGGAAATTAGGAGAAAAGGAGGTGAAAGGTCACAGGTTTCATGTGAGGAGGAAATTGAAGAAAAATAATGAAAAATGAAGAAAATATAGACCTCATTCATAAAAAGACTTCTAAGGACCATTGGGTAACCTTTCGTTAGTTGAGTGTTGGTGCTCTATCATTATTCTCTCTCTCTCTCTCTCTCTCTCTCTCTCTCTCTCACTATTGGACACTCAGAGTTTTCTTGAAGAAATTTTGGCATTGGAGTAAGGAAAAGTAGGCAAGAGGAAGCAGAGATCAAGCAGACAAAGGTAGGATCAAATAGCTACAGTAGGCTTCATTATAGGTATCGACTTGCATAAGTATTTTCATTGCTATATTTGGCATGCATTGTATTGCATGTGGTTCTTTTCTATCATGGCATGGGCTTTGCTAAGTGTAACAGTGTTTTCAGCCTAGTCTTTCCATTTCTAGATATCCATGGTGTGATGGGGTTCTCATGATTGGGTTGAGATGGATTTCTGGATGGATTCAAAGCTGAGTGGGGTGGATATCAAAATTATAGAGCACATGGCCTAGTGGTCCCTGAACTAGACTATGGATCATGGTAAAGCCACTGTCCTAGTGACCCCTAATCCAGACTATGGGTTGGAGTAAAGTCAGGATTGCGTTGCCTCGGTGGGCCTAGGAATCCTTATCAGTGAATGGCAAGATATATGGTAAAGCCAAGAGGTGGTTTTCTCTCCGCTGGGCCTAGTAATCCTAGGTTTGGGATATGCGGTAAAACTTGGAGAGTGGGTCTTGGTTTAGGTCCTAGTGATCTAGGTTTGGATTGTGTAAAGCCTAAGAGACTAGGAGACAGGAAAATTCCTCACCGTGTAGGTGGATAAATCCAGTGGCATCCATGATTGTTTTTCTTAGTGATTGGGTGGAGATCACGTAAATTATGTTATGATGTGTTCATTGTGTTAGCCTAGTGATACAGGATGAATTACTGTAAAGTTTGGTTTCTACTAATGAGGGTGAGGTGGTTTAGTCTCCGTATGCCCTGGTTGGTTCTTTTGGTTTGAGTCCCACATTCATGCTTGGAATATGGCACGAGGGCGAATGGCTGAAGAGAGATTTGGCTCAGCGATTGTACGGTCGAGTGGAATGTGGTAGTGCCATCTCCGGTTGGTTTATTGCATTTATTAATGAGAAATTCATTCCCTTGATTTTTATGTGTAAATGTACTGATGTATATGTGGATTTCATGGTTGATATGCTTATGATATTTTTAGCCCTATTATGTTGGTTATATGTATATTTTATGATAGCAGCTATGTATGGCTCTTAGAATGTTTTTACTTGTGAATGAATGAATAATGTATCTATGGCCTAATAGATAATAATGGAGCAAATGACATGAGAGAACAATAGTTCATAGTGATTCTCAGATAAGTATGAGATCCCTACACAAAATTCTGTTTTTTACACCTGTAGGTTACATGTTGATGATATGTTTGATGAAATACCTATCATGGCTAGTAGGGGTATTGTTAAGGTCATGTTCAACTTATTTCTTTGGCATCATTGTGTCCCTGTATTGTTCCCAATTTTGAGCTATCGCTCCATTCTGGGTAGTGACCTAGGTTCTCAGCCTAAAAAGTGGCTTAAATCCCGAGGTCGCTGGCACAAAACTGGAAATTTTAGTCTCTAGTCACTGGCAGATAGGCATATGATACCAAATTTTGCTTTATGGATGATCTCTTTCCCATAGCATGGGAGTGACTAAGGCCTAAGATGTCCATAACATTAGTGGGACCCGAGGATAGGTTGTCTGAGTGGCTGACTTATTTCTTGAGGATTCTGAAGTTGATGTTGGATGATTTTGTGTGATATTTCCATTGATTCCACTTCCTTAAGGTCACATAGGAGGTCAAATCCAATCATAGTAGCCTCTCATCTAATGTTTACCCTGGTTGGCTAGTTACTTGGTTAGATGTTGGAGGCAGGTGTTACAGAGTGGTATTAGGGCATGGTTCACCCCTCGTACTGGATGGGCAGTGTTTGTGTGTCATGGATGTGTGTAATTTTCATGTGTTTCTTTTACACTTGCATTCCATGTGCTTGTTGCATATGCTTGATGCTTGATTATGGTTGTAGGAAGGTTTCCATGGAGAATTTGATTTTGTGTAATACATTTGTCAAGAGTATGTGACTGGTTGCATATGGATTATATGTTGCTTACATGTTGATTTTATGTCGTCTACTTACATCCTTGTATGTTAGGTTACATTCTTGAATATTTTAATTGCATTTATCTGCCTTGTAGGTTGATCATAAGAACTGATCACTTATGTTGGAAGACATGTGTTTATGCATTTGGTAGTTGGTTAGGAATTTCTTATGAATATTGTTGGTTGCATGTCACAATATATACAATGGCGTAATGGTGGTTGTCATGCATTAGTTCATAACATGCATTGTTGATATGGCCTTGCATTGATCAGTGGACTCTAACTAGAGTGATTTTTATGTGTTGATACATTTATTTGCATCTGCCTATATGTTGTTATGTTTATGTTATACATGTATCACGTTGATTTGATGACGTTGCAGAAAAGGTATCCTCCCCAAATTATGTTAGGTATGTTGATTTATTTTGATTTGGTTTCTCTAACATATTATGCATTACAGGAAAGAGATCAAATGGCTAAAAATATAGTAGGCTACATAGAATCTCCTTATTCATCTATTGTACTATGTAACAACCCCCCCCCCCACCCTGTTTATACGAGTAATAGTTGATATTTGACATATAAATGGGGACCCTTTTTAAATTTTTAGTTTTTGAAAAATAAGTGCTAACTCTAAGAAATTGCCTTGAAACCCTTAGAAAACAACCCAAGATTAGGATCTTTATCGCAAATTGCATTTGCAGTTTTCCATGTGATAATTATAAACATATTTAAGTAAATCCCAAAATGCAATATGCGATGAAGCCTCCCACTGCAATATTCCGATTAGAACGCCTTGAGAACACGCGATCGCACTTCGCAGGAGTCGCAAATAAATAATGCATGCCATTGTGTCATCCTTTAATGATTTGCGAAATGCGATATTGCGATTTTCGCATTATCTCCAGACAACATTATATTACAATTTTTAAAAGTTGCGATGTGTGAATAAAGCATGAAGCATGGGAAGTTACTATGTTTTAATATAATAATGAGTGGTTTGACAGTGTAATTAATGTTTAGTAGCCCGAGGAGTGGTAATGATGTTTCAAGTTATGGCTAGTTAACGTTGAATATATCGTTCAAAATCTTCCCACGATTCAAATTCATTTAAGACCTTTCAACCTTAATTTCCCTATATCGTCTACACTAATATATCTCTTTGATTTCAGGGAAGCTTCAAAAGACATGTCATTGCGAAAGGTGATGCAAAAACAAAAAAAAAGCATAGCATTATAGAGTCTAAGCTATCAGAAATGTCGCCTATATTCGTTGATACAGTTTGCAATGCCGATGGAGGAGCGATAGCATGGGAAGTCATATACAACAGGTTTGAAGATGAATGTCCTAAAATTACTGTCATAAAGGTGACGACTGACTCAATAAAATCTTCGGGAGTCCAATTTAAAGATGCTACCTATTCCTTCTTTCACAAAATAGGAGAGAGAGAGAAAATACTCCCATATACTAATATGATTAGGTGGGTAGTGGAAAATATCAGTATTTAGGACAGGTAATTTAGGAAATCAAGGATGGAGCTTATGGGGTCATTCAAAGCTGAAGACTTAAAGCAAATGTATCATATTCCTGACCCTTAGGACATATATGACAATTCATACTTGGCCAACTTTGCAAACAAAAATGAAGAACCTTTTAAGATGATCGAGGGCTAGACGGTACTGGAGAACAAGTTCAAATATGATAAAATGGGTATGTATACCGTAGCCTCTTTGGAAAACCCCTACAACTATGCAGCTTCTATGTTATGTAAGCTATATGGATTACCTAATAATGCTAGGTTTTCCATAGAATGGATTCCTTTAATTGATGTCTGTGTCAATTACCACATAATGAATTGGGCCACTATCCTATCTGATAACCTAGCCACCACCATCTACAAGTATCATTAGAAGAGATCCTCCTCCACGGAGAACCTTCCTCCCTTTTATTTCAGTGAATACATCATGGATCCCATATGTTTCTACACTAAATTTCAAATCATGGGTTGGAAATGGACTTGGCAGGACCCCTACCCTATCCATCTCAGCCATAAACAGATTTTGGAATCCCATTATATACCCCATTTTTATAAAGTATGCCATGTTTTTATTTTACCATTGCATCAATTGATTTTTACAAATAAGTCCCACAGGTTTTCCAAAGAAGCCGCTACAGACCTTCTCGTAGTAGGTAAGTATTTTGTTGAAGAATGATTTACATACATCAAGGTTTTTGGCAGTACAGCGGACCCACATGCCCTCCTTTTGTATGTCTCTGATAAACTATTAGAAAGAGAAATAGCCCACCAGACTGTGGGAAAATAATTTACTAAGACCCTAAAAGATAACAAAAATTCATGGTGGCCATCTTTTCCCATTCGGTGTGGTTCCTTTTCGTTAGAAAATTTTAACCATGGAACCAAGGAATCACTAAGCCTAGAGAGCCTTAGGCTCCATAATCTGTCGAAAAGGAAATTTGATCCAGACAAAATAGCACATAATATTACTACTATGGTGAATATTAAGCCCTTTAACCATGATGCTAATAATTCTGAAGACCTTTTAGAGTCAGCTAAATCATTCAAACAAGCATTTAAGTGGGCAAGGGCCAATCTAGGTCCTGAAGGTTTTCAAAGCTTTCAGGAATTTAGAAACAAAAGGCTCAAGATAATTCCATTACATTTGTTAAAAATCGAGGACAAACCTACTCCCAATATAACTATCAATAGCAAGGGACCAAATTCTCACATCGAGTCTCAAGTGGACACAGGGAAAGCACTAGATATAGGGAAAGCCCAAGACACTGAGAATACAATGGAATCCAGTAGGAGGTCAGCCGAAAAGCAGGTCATAAGTGAACTGAATAAAGATACCATTCTGAGATCAAAAGCAGTAGTTTGGAGCAGCATTGGGACAAATTCAATAAAAAACTACAAGACACTCCTAAGACAACAGATGCCCAAGAAACCACATAATATCACACTCCTCTTCATACCCAGAAAATTACGGAGTCTGAGCCGATGGATGAGCAAGGGACAAGTTCGTAGCAGACAGAAATCATTCCTGCTTTGCCCACATCAGAAACTAACCTAAAGGTGATTGAAATTCCTCCTTTAGATGTGTTCTAGAGCCCACTTCACAAGGTTGTAGTAAGGAGACAGAGGAAAAGGAGGGAACAAACACCTGAGATCCCACTTGGGAATGAGCTAATGGACATAATGTGGAAGGATATTCCTTCCAATCCAGCTGAAAATTTAACCAAATTGTCGCAGTTTATAGGGCCATATGTAACTGCCACCATGGATAAAGCTATGGAGATATCAATTTTCTTAAGGGAGAGGGAAGAGAAGATACCGCAGCTCAAGCAATAGCTGCAAATTGAAAAAGCAAATGTGAACCAGCAAGCTGTTGAACAAATCACTCAATTGCAGCAGAATATGGAAGTGTTAAAGATAAGCCACGAAGTAGACATTTCTGCGAAGAACATGCAAATTCAAGAATTGCAAGAAGCCATGGAAAAATATGAAGATGTCCCTACTGTCAATGAATTCATCAAAGAGACACTAGAGCTAAATTCCCTTCTATAAAAATAGCAAGAGAAATTTTTCCAAAGAATGTCGCATATTGCTCCTTATCTGATCACCAATGATCAGTTAACGGATAAGGTGATTGACCAAAGAACTGAATTTAATGATTTAAATACAAGGATCTCAGAATTCATTGAATGGTAAGAAACAAAAGAAGGAAGGAGAGCTAATCTGCCTGAGATTGAGGAGACACATAAGGACATTCTACTCACGTATTGGGATGCATGGATCAAGCAAGCTGAATTAGCAATGGAAATAGTAGCAGGGGTGTCAAAGAACATAGTAAAAGCAGTAAACCACACTTTGCATGCCACCAACCTGGTGAAAGAAGGTAACTCGAAAATACTGCTAGATTTAAATGACTTGCATAAAATATGGAAGGAAAGAGCAGAAATCCAAAGGAAAGTGATCACAAAGTTAGAAAATACTGACTGGAAGGCGTATTGGCAACACCTTGTCAAGCCACACAGCCAAATCATGACCCTCAACTGCTTACTCCATTCAACTCAATGAATGATGCCACCTCTCGAAGATGTTATTTTCGTAGGACAGGTCTGAACACATTTGGGAGTGCCTCCTCAAGTGAAACCAATGGCCGATATATGTGATTTAAAGGAGAAGTTGGCAGACAACAAGTCATCATTATAACCTCTGCTCATCAAGTCACTTTTATTTTTAGAGTTAGTTAACTAGTTAGGAGGAAGGTTGTTTGAAAGCTCCTCAAATTTTTGTATAATATATTTTTTAACATTAGTTAGAATAGTATTTATACCCTTCTCAAGCATTTAGAGAAGGGTCCAGAATTTTATCAAAAAAAATTTCAAAGAATGCACTTCTGTAAGTTTGTGAATGCCTTGATGAAATTATGGAACATGGTAATTTCTTTTAAATATTAGAATACTTTCCTTTGTTGATGCACTATTGTATACTTGGAAGATAATTTGATCTAAAGAAAGGAGATGATCTATGTCATTGGTCAAATGAGCAGAACTTCACACATATGGTACTTCTATCTTGTATGATTAGTTTTGTTTCTATTTAATTAGTTGTAACATTTCATTTTCATGAATTGTATATGAGATATATTCTTTATGTTATGCGTTAATTGCACTACTGTATGATGCCTAGTTGAAATTGTTTATTTTTATATATAATCATCAGATATATGTGATATAGTTTATACATTTCTTTGACTAAATATTTAGTCAAAGAAATTATCTTTACACGTTATCACCTCCGTTTAATGCATGATTGATCTTTATTATCACATGTCAAACATATATCCTTTTTAGATCACATATCACACAGAATACCTAGGTTTATATTAGATTCAGTTAGCTAGAGATTTGCATGTTAGAATAGGTCATTTAGTTATCTTTATTCTTACTGCAATCACTTACTCTCATTTTAAAACCCACACTGGGAAACTGGTCCCATCATCCCCTGTCGGAGCCACCACTTCAAATGAAAAAGTAGTTGTCTCTAAGGTTCGGACCGGGTGGTTATCCCCCATGTTCGAGCAACAGAAATCTGAGGCTTCAACATTTTGGCGCCAGAATGTTAGGTCCCTATACTACTCGTGTAACCCCTTATTGTTATTAGTACAACCCCCTTATTATATTGTTCTGCCGATGTAGTCCCCATATTTTTATATTGTGCCCCATAGAAGCCCACTATTCTTATTATCGTTCCCTTACATTATTATTGTTATGTTGGCTCTAATTATATTATGACCCCTTAGACTCCTATATATAGAAAGGAGGTCTTATCATTTGTATGATATAAGAATTGTTCATTTTTGTAATGTAAAGGAGGTTGTCCCCTCGAAGAGGCTTATTTCTAAGGTGTTGATCTATCTTTTCTATATTTTTGTGAGTTGGTTTCATAATATTTGGTATCAAAAGTTTGGATTCTAGGGTTTCACTGCTCCAAATAGGTCATCGTGGAATTTTCGCTATAAGTTTTTTTCTGCAATGTTTCAGAAGTGAAAAAAAACCCATTTGATATGAAATCTCGCTGAAACTCGAGTTTGAATTTAATATCTCGTCTCACTATATTTTTAGAGATATGATCTGAGGAAGTTAGGGTTTTTTTCAAGTTCCATAATTTCATCTAAAACAATTCATCGTGGAATTTTCACTATAAATCTTTCCCTACGAAGTTTCAAAAGCTACAAAAAAAAATCATTTGAGAAGAAATCGGTCTGAACCTTGGCTTTAAATTTCAGATCCTGTCTCACTATATTTTTGGAGATATAATCTAAGGAAGTTGGGGTTTTTGCAGACCCCTGAATTACATTCCAAACAGGTCACCTTGGGAAAATCGTCATAACTTTCTCTTTAAGCATCATATTGCATTTTCATAAGAAGTTACAAAAATAGGATGGACTATAATGTTTTGGGTACCATTTTCAGAACCTAAGGTTGAAATAGTGACCCGCAACACGTCGTACAAGTGCGCTCTACTGAACAAGTCTATACTCAAGTCATCGTGGGAGATTTGGCATAACTCTTCATCGGAGAATCCAAGAATTGTTCATTTGTGTAATGTAAAGGAGGTTTCCCCCTCGAAGAGGCTGAATTCTAAGGCGTTGATCTATCTTTTCTATCTTTTAGTGAGCTGGTTTCATAAATCAATCAACACTATTACATTTTTCTTATTGATATGCCCTTCTATCTTGATAGCTTGAGGAGTGGTAATTCTAGCCAATGCATTACAAGATATGGTCAGATTCATCTCTTCTTTTTCTAGGGTTTGTTCCTGGTGTATATCCTCTTCTTTTGACATTTCTTGTTCCTTTTAGTGCGAGTGACATTTGTTGCACTTGGTCTCATAATTTTGATATATCATGTTGCATTTCTTCCTCTTCTTCATGAGTCATGGTAGAGCTTTCAGGTTACTTAATAGGTGTTTCCATTTTCTTTCTTCGGGGAATCAGTTACCAATAATAATGCTTCAATATGCCCTTTGAATTCCTTCAAACTAATTTTTCAAACCAAGCTTATGCAAAAATTAAAAAAAAAACTACACAACTTTTTTCACTTTGTAGGAGATTGATATTGAATCTGATGTATTTATGTAATTTTGGATCTTCAAGCTTTGAAATTTCTTCCTGCGATAACCCTCTGAGTAATATTTCTAACTCTGCAAGTCTGATCAATATTTTGATTCGGGAAGTACCCATAATTTTATTCATTGTAAGATAGCGAAGGAATTGAATTGCTTCCTATATCCATAACCAAAGTGTCAAGTGATGGTTGCAAGTGGAGGAACCATAAATTGCTTAAGAATGTGCCATAATATCAAGCTATCCATGGGAGAATATGTATTGAGCCCAATTCTTTCCATTCCAATGGGTGGTGCTAATGTTGTCCTAGGAGTCCAATGGCTACAATCCTTGGGTACAATAGCTTTTAATTTTCAAGAACTTTTCATGAAATTCTCTTCAGAAGGAAAGGAAGTTGAATTAAGGGCTATCGCAGGGAAACTAAGAAAGATAATCAGCTCTAACAGAATGACAAAGCTTCTAAAGAAAGAATAACAAGACATAATTTCACAAATATTTTTCACTAGAGGTTCCCACATCGAAATCAGCCATTTCTCTAGATATCCAAAAAGTCTTGGACAATCATTCCAAGGTATTTAAGACTCCCAAAGGCCTCCCACCTATTCGTGATCATGAGAATGCTATCAATTTGATTCTAGGAAGCGTTCATCCAAACATCAGGCCTTATAGACATCCTGTCATGCGGAAAGAGTTAATCTTGCGGACAAAACCAACCTCCCTAGAAGTCTAAGACTTTCTAGTGACAAACAAGACAATTAAGAGCAATCCTTCTCTAAACATGCATTTACCATACAAGAAATCAAGTGTTTAGATCCTACCTGTAGTCCAACGCTGTTGTAGTAGTCCAGCCTCGTCGTTCCGGATGAGCTCCTCCTTCACTTCGAAACCTACATTCACTAACAATCAAACGATTAAATAGCACCTAGATATCTCATAAAATAAAACATATTCAACATACAGACCAAGGAGTATATGAAACAACTCATTAATAACAAATTGTTGAGAAGAATGGACTTATTTTTATTAATAGGAAACAAAAGAAACCATTACAACCTGAGCCTTGGTGTTGTGCAAGTTCCTCCCATGGTCCAACAAGAGTTTTCCTCTACTTTGACAAGCTCACCCACTTCCAAATGAAACAAGAAAGGATGGTAATCTCTCCTCAAAAGCTTCTACAAGGAAGTCCTAATTCCAGCAGCATCTACCCTTTGGAATGTTCAGCTTTCAACCTCCCCTCCTCTGGCCCAATGCCTGTATTTATAATTCTCTAGAGGAAGTTAATCAGGTCCAACATCAATGGGATAAGCCCCTCTTTTGGATGGGGTAGCTCCTCTCTTGATGGGATAAGTTCCTCTTTCATAGGGATACATGAACTATCTGGAGGCGCTCAATACACATCAAACAAGCTTCTAGAATGCTCTAGAAATGACCACAAGTAACTTTTTTAAGATGAAACTCGTGCCTTTTGACCTTTACAGGAGTACTCACCCACCCCTTTACATACAGAGCGTACAAGTACGCAGGTATTGTGAACTTGGGTTGCATACAGGCAGGTAAGGCTGAGAGAAACTGCGTACACAGAGATAAATATATTTTTAAAGACTTTCTCTCTTTCTTGAAGTTTGACATGGAGAGCAGAGGTATGAGGCTTGCCAAGGAGGATAGTATGACTGTTGATGGAGCCATACTAACTGCAAATAGTCATGGTGACAAATTTTAGTGTAACAGATTGCCCCCTAAGTGCGAAGCCTGTAATAGATTAGGGTTTTATATCATCTAGGAAGGGTGAAGTACTTTATCATTTCAAGGATTATCTTGTGGAGAGCCCAGTCAGAACCTGCAATTTTCAACACAAAATACATGTATAAGATTATATCATCGCTGAGGTAGGCATTCCCATACTCAGATCAAAAACTTTAACTAACAGACTAACTACTACTCTGATACAGGAATGATTTCGTAGTACATCATAACCATAGAATCTCGTAGACACAGTATGGACGCAACCATCTGTTTATAATTGGTCTACTATATAATGAATACAAAACTCCTCGCAGCCTGGATGGTGGAAACTAGATGCAGGGTCTTTATTTCTACTTTCCAAATTGGTACGATTCTAGCCATGCGAATAAATGAGTTGATGTCGAACATGGTAGAAACCACTTGATTACCATTCGATGATGTAAACTGTTAGCAAGCATGAGAGAGACCACCAGTAATGTCAATGGTTCTCAAAGTACCCAGTACAATCCATGAGATGTGAATGAATGAGTCGATATCGAACATTTCAGGGAGTCCTTCGATCGAAAGTCAATGATGTAAACTGACGTCGAAGGCGAGAAACCTGCCATTGATGCATGCAGACTTCAAGGTACTGACGATTTCTAAGTCAACTCTCTAGATAATGTGCTGATGTCGATACAATGCGACTCGTCGCAGGCAAGCCCACAACACAAAATCATAGTTCAAGTTGAAGAAATGTTGCTGTAAGGACTGACTCAGGGATGGATAAAATGGATGATAGGCATTTTGCAGTTGAATGTTTTGTTTGCAGACCTCTTGAACACATAACGACACAACAGATGGCTTGGTGACAAATGACTCAAAGTTAATACCTGGAACCCGACTGAAGAATTTCAATGTGGTTTGATCAACTGTGAGGCAAAGGATTTCCCAACCCAGGTGAATGAAAAGTGTCGTGTTCAAGAGTGGTAATAAGGTTTTTTCTGAGACAAAAAGATAACAAATAGGCTCATTCTTCTCTCCTTTTCCCCCACCATTTCTGGCAAGTACCTCTTTATATTTTACAAGCTTGAGGAGGATAACATATTCTTGATTATAATCTCATCCTTCTGATGAGTCCAACTTAGTTTTGATTCGAACCCTAAGAAGGAGTGGTTCGTTCCTGTTTGTAATTGAACAGGTCCTTTACTGTGAAATTTTAACGAGTCCAGTATAGGAGAAACTCGGCGTTTTTCATTTTAGAGAGTCTTGAAAACTTAAGAAGACTCCAGATTGGACTTTTTCGTAAATTTGTGTCTCCTAAGCCCGAAAAAGTATAAAATAATACCTAGGAGAACCGCTTGATCTTGCGACCAAGGAGTACTTTCATGATTAGTGTCTTTGACCTGAAAAGTAAAAAGCGATCAAGGACAAGTCGTTTTATTTCCAGTATCGAATTTGAAACGACAAAAACCTGGCAATCTTTTCCTATTTTTACGGTCAGAAAAGGGCTATAAGGGGACTGTCTTTTAATTCTGTTTTAACAAGTGTAAAAGAAATGCTCGGCAATCTTTTCATTTTTTAGGAGTCAGAAAAGGGCTTAAAAGATGACTCTGATGTTTTGGTTCGTGAAAAATGACAAGTTTCCCTGAAAATCCCTTTGTCCAGCACAAAAACGACACATTACTCATACCTGTTTAAGATAGGCAAAAATACATTGAAAAATAGCCTTCCATGGTGAAAAATAAACAAACATAGCATTTATTTATCCAAAAAACCTATAAAAAGACTTTTTACCATGTCATTTTTACCATTTTACTGTTGAGGGAGAGAAAAGGGCTTTTGGCAAGAAACTTCCCGTGGACTTTGCGGAGAATCCGACCGTTGGAATCGAGCAATGTCTCTTTTAGGTATTCCACAACATCCTCTTCTTCATTTTCATCCGTTTAGAATTTAATTTTTAGCCCTTATTTGATTTTTTCGGGGCTTTGGGGTTTTGGGATGCGCTCCTCGGGGTACGCAGGTAGCCCATGGGTAACCTGCGTACCCCGACATTTTCCTCAAAGGAAAAATGCTCGGGGTACGCAACCTACCTTCAGACTAGGTGCGTACCCACGCTCTGTTTCTCAAGGCGGGGTACGTACCCCACGCAAAGTGCATTTTAAAACCCCAACCTTCAAATTGAACCACAAATTTTTGATTTCATGGTTTCTAATGTTTATTTCTTGGTGTGTAGATTGCCCACCATGCTTGATTGGCGTGAAAGAGAGCACGAAGACGTTGATTTGGCCGCGCTGAATCACCAACCTACCATTGATGTGTTGAGAACATGCGGTCTTTACAAATACTGGGTCATACCTAGCATGAGGGCCCAGGTGCCATTTTTAGAGTGGTTGGTCGAGAGATGGAACATTCAGGATCAGTGTTTTTACATTGGAGGCCACCAGCTCGAGATAGAGGCCTCCAACATATATTTTCTCACTGGTTTGCCCAACAGGGGTGAGCACCTATCTCTATACGGGACTAGGCCGGGTGGCCAATCCCTTGCTAGCCTCCGGCTAGAGTGGTGCAACAACCAAAACCAGGAGAAGGGGATAGAAATCAAGTTCATATCCCGGCCTGAACTTATGGTGATAGCTTTCACAGTTACCAGACTCTGTGGCACAGCCGCTTTACATCTTGCCACCGGGTCCCAGATGCAGATGGCGATAGATTGCTACCGAGACACCATTTTCAACTGGTGCGATGCTGTACTGGCCAATATGAAGGGCCAGTTGACTAGGGCGAAGAATGGACAATCAAAGACTTTTGGATATGGGTCTTTGGTTGTGAGCTTCGCCTTAGAGAGAGTTCCTATGTTGATCCCATAGCAGCTCAAAGTTGGGGTTGGGCTTCCTCGGGAGCCTAAGTTGATGAGATGGGTTGTGATTATGGCCCGGCATCCTGATGAGGGAGAGAAGGTCGTCTGGTTTCCTGAGGCCTACTTTCACTGGTTAGAGAACCAGGTCTTCGCTATTCAGGATTTTCCTTATGCCGGAATGGATTTTCGTGGAGATCCGAACATGGTTCTTCCACAGGGAGATCAATGGGATGACAGAGGTATATTCATTTTTCACAAGTGTTTTAAATTATCTATATTTTTTGTTTTTAGACATCGTTTCAAAACTGACAGTAAAATTTCAAAATGCAAATGTAGGCCCATGGCGTCAAGCCAATCTCCGGCCTTTTGAGAGGAGACATCCAGTTGCACCGCTACCGGCCCCTCATGACGCAGCTGCAGAGATGCTAGCTGAGTTGGAGCAGGATCTAGAGCGTCTTACGGCAGACATACTGGAGATGACCATCGATGATATTCCTATCAGGCTTCAGCGTTATGTAGTTGCTGTCCCAGGACCTTTTAGGAGGTTCTTGTGTAGAGTATCTCGTGCAGTGGTGTCTTATAGAGAGCACCACCAGTGATTGGATGATCACTTTGTAGACACATGTAACATTTTGGTTTTTTGTACTTATCATTTTTGCCAATCATAAGGTGTTTTTCAACCTATGAT
>APFE030937007.1:9960-21569 GCA_000404065.3 Pinus taeda | reverse complement strand
CCCTACTAGCCCAAAAGAGGTCTAGCAACAATCAATCAATGCTACTCTGCAAGTTCCTAGTTGCAATTAACAAGTGGGTAATGGACACCTACTTGGATTCCAGCGCTATGTTTGACGAAGAGATGCCACTCTCACTCCTTCACTCCAGCCGATCACGATCCTCCACTATCCTCGTGGGCGGACACCTGCACAAGCAAAGAGAAGACAAACACAAGCGTAAAATCTAGTGAAAGCAACTCTACATCAGTCAGAAAGGATGTAATTGACATTAATCATTCATAAGACAAATGAGAATGGAACCATAACAGTAGTCATCTATCTTTTATTAATCAGAAATAGAGTAAGGTACAACCAATGTTCTGACGCTGAGTCCTTCTCTAGACGGTCCAGCCAGCATGTCTCATAAGCATTCACCTTTGAAGGTAGATCTCCCAAACCAAAGAACTCTCCCTCTCACACAAGGAAACAAATTCATAACCTTCCTTAAGCTCTATAGAAATCCTCACACAACACCCCAAATGCCTATTAAGAACAGCACTAATGCACTATGAATTCCTCTATGTCAAAGTCTATATGTCAAAAACTAGCTGCTCATGGCAATGGTGGAGGCTTATATAGGAGAAGGAGTCTCCATGAATAGTGAAAGGATGAGCTTACCCCCAAGAAAAGTGGGTGACTAGGCGAACAGACATGCCATAGAAAGGAGGGCGACCTTTACAAAGCCAACAACCAGGTCTGGAGTCATCTGGAAGGCTGGCTGTTAGAACAAACTCGCCCAAATAGGATCAACACGGGTGCATAACTAGGTTGGCGTGCTGGCATCGCATCTCAATTACAGAAGAGGTCTGGTCAGCGCGATCTAATACAAGCGGAGAGTGTGCTGTTTATGAAATTCAACCAGCGCAGAAAACCCGTGTGCTTCCACGCTGGCAGCGCACCAGTTACACTATCATCCGCCAGTCAGCGTGGTTATTTTAATAACAGTCGCGATGATCCAATAAACTTAGGCAAAGAGGGTTTTTGGCCATTTCAGAGAGCATGAGCATGATGGATTGATTTCATGACACAGTAGGGAGACTGAAAAGGAGACAGTGACATTTTACTGTGTAACAGATGCCCCCTAAAGCATGAAGCCCGAGAGAGTGGGAGGGGTGAAATGCTTTACAAAACTGCTGGACTGGAACACTACCAGGAAGAACCTGCACGTAGATACAACTGATATTTCAATTACATGTAGTCTAGGCATGGGCGCAGCCATCCAAAAGACATATGAAGAAGGTTTGTGGTATGGACACAGCCACCCAGCTGAAGAGACCATGATGATAAGAGGTATGTTCGCAGCCATCCTAAAAGACTCAGGTATGGGCGCAGCCATCCATCAATGAGTCATGTAATAATGATCCACAAAATCGCAACCTGGCCCACAATGGACTAGAACCAGGGTCTTGCGCTCCATCCAAACCTGAACAAGGTACAAGTCCAAACATGTGAATATAGGAGTCGAAGTCGAACATGCTTGAACATCGTCTAATTACCAACCAATGATGAAAGTTGTTAACAGATGCGAGAGGGGCCACCAATAATGACGATGGTCCTCAAGGTACTATAGGTACAATCCACGAAGTGTGAATAAATGAGCTGGTGTCGAACACCCGTAGAGTCATCCGATCGGAGGCCAATGATGAAAACCTCGCGTCGAACACGAAGAACCTGCCATTGAGGCATGCAGGCTCCAAGGTACCGGAAGGGAGTCCCTAGGTCACTTTCCTGGATAATGAGCTGAAGTCGACAGGAAGTGATCTTGTCGAAGGTGGGCCATAATGTTTCCCACATCATCGACACGAGACGGAAAGAGACGATATGTTTTGTGTGAAATATCAGAGGGAGGTTATACTTGCAGAAGCCAACTTCTCTTGAACATATCGGTGGCACAACGACGGATTTGGCAGTATTTGGGGTAAAATGATCAGAGGTTGTAATGAAAGGGCAATGAGCAGATGAACAGCCAAATAGGATAACCCAAACCCATGGAGGCAAAAGTGAAGCGAGATGAGATATCCCCACCCAGACACGAATGCAAACAGTGCCATGTTCAAGAGTGACATACTGCCAATGACGACGATTATGATTGTTTATTTCCCCCACCATTTCTAGCGAGTACCCCGGTTATTTTTGAATGACAAGCTTGACGGGGATAGCATATGCTTGAGGGGCGTCATTTCGATGGAGTCCAATGTCATTATGTTTTAACTAGTCTGACAAAGGAAGAACTCGGCGTCTTTTTATGTTTAGAGAGTTTGAAAAGACAGCGGAAAAGAAAACTCCAGGGGGGTGCTTTTTCGTAAAGTTTTGTCTCTCGAGCCCGAAAAAGTATAAAACGATGCTCGAAAGAACCACTCGATCATTACGACTGAGGAGTACTTTTCGTAAATAGTGACTTTGACACGAAAAAGTAAAAAAACGGTTAGAAGTACATCGTTTTAGAACCAATAACGAGTGCGAAACAACAAACACCCGGCAATCTTTGTTGGTTTAAACGGTTGAAAAAGAGCTTTAAAAGCGACCGCCTCTCGTTCCTTTTGACGAGCTGAAAGGAGGCTGGGCTATCTTTTCTTTCTTTATGTCGGAAAAGAGCTTAAAGATGACATTTTTGGGACCAAGTGTATATAAATCCACCGTGACTTCGCCGATTCTGAAGACCTGCACAAGAGAAATACCCGTGTAAACCCATTCGATATGTCGAAAAACATAGTAAAACATGCATCAAGGCATAATATACTAACATCAGGATTAAATTCATGATAAAAGGTGACAAAACCCACTTTTATAAGGTTAATTTAGAAATTTTTACCATAAATAGGGGAGTGGAAAAATCATTTTTACCATTTTACCATTTGAGCTTTGGAGAATGTTGTAGAACCACAAAGTTGACGGAGCGAATTCTTCATCATATGGACGCTGTTCTTCCGACAACTGACTCCAGGTAGGTCCCTCTTGCACTGCGCTCCATTTTGAATCCTTTTTTTAAGCATTTTCACCGTAGTATTTGGCCATTTGGCCAAATTTTTTGAGCGTAGGTGCGCTCTCGGTCAGCGCAGATTCGCCCATCGGGTCTACGCTGACCGATTTTACCAGCACACACCACTTTTCGGGTCAGCGCAGAAAACCTGTGTCCTTCCGCGCTGACCCAGAGAAAAATACACA
Organism: Pinus taeda; assembly: GCA_000404065.3. Taxonomy (NCBI): domain Eukaryota; kingdom Viridiplantae; phylum Streptophyta; class Pinopsida; order Pinales; family Pinaceae; genus Pinus; species Pinus taeda. The sequence goes on along the minus strand of APFE030937007.1, from coordinate 18,365 downwards.
GGGCCGCCATTTCCAGCGTGGCTGTTTTAGAAACAGTCGCGTTGGCGCCGCGAAGATTTATTTTTTAAAATTTAAATGGACAATCTTTAAATGATGGAAACCTAATGCTTTTTGGGTGATCTTGCAGGACATAATGGCCTTTGTATGGCAGGAGAGAGCCCATGATAATGAAGATGTGGCCACTTTCGCTGATGCCGGATGCCGAAATGCAATACGGGCATGCGGTTTTCTCAAATTCTTTCTCACTCCACGCTTGAGGGCTCAGCCAGACCTCCTAGAGCTTTTGATCAGAGCCTGGAACCCAGTGGATGAGAAATTCACGATCCGTGGCCGCGAAATTGAGTTCGATTCCATGGACATCTACTTTTTGACTGGATTGTCTTGCCGAGGTGTGACGCCCATCCTGGAGGGGCAGCGACCTAGCGGCGAGACGCTCGACCAACTCATGGCCCGGGTGTGCCCATAGGCGGTCAAGACACGGAGCGGGAAAGCAAGCATACCATTAGTGGGTGTTGGACCCAATGGTGACATAGTCCATCGTACTATACTCTTCCTAGTGACGCGGGCAGCAGGTAGTCTGGCCAACCATGAGGCCTCAAAGGCCAACCTGTTACTAGCTCTCGAGTGCTTACAGCTCACGATTTTCAACTGGGCAGCAGCTATGACCAACAGCATGAAGAGACAATTGAGTAACTGCCGACGTGGAGAGTCGAAGCAGTTTGGCTACGGATCGCTCTTGCTTCCGCTCATGTTCGAGTGGGTGCCGACTCTTCAGCTGTAGACCATGGTGGTAGATCCGCCTAACAGTCCACAGGAGACGAGGGCCACCAAATGGGCCCGGGTCATGCCACGTGGAGGTGGCGGTCACTTAGTGTCGTGGGGCGTCTTCTTCCGGGAGTGGCTAGATTTCCAGTTTATCTTCGTCGAGGACTGGCCATACGCCGGCATCGACTTCCGTGGTGACCCGAACATGCCATTGCCCGCAGGAGAGCAGTGGGACGATGGAGGTAAACACTTGATCTCTCTTTGATTTTTTATCTTTATAATTTTTTTTCATTTTTTCCATGTACATGTCCTAATAAATGTTATGCTGTGCAGATGTGGGATCTGTGAGACCCCTTGGCCTGGCCCCAGAGGCACAGAGAGAGGGGCAAGGCGCTGCCATCTTGGCCTTGGCTCCTGCAGGAGGCGACCAGACAGAGACTGTGGTACACAACCTTGAGGGCTTGCTGGCAGGAGTCCCAGATTACCAGGGGATCGAGGAGGTCCCCCTAGCTACACAGATCCATACAGTGGGTGTAGAACCCAGGATGCACCGCCTTTTGAGGCGGGTGGCACGAGTGGTGGCATGCTACAGAGAGCATAACCCACCGCAGTAATTGCCTAGGTTTTATTTTCCACTGTTGTTTTGAGAGATACACGTCTCAGATGTACTGAGGACGTTGGATTTATTGAGACATGTACACTTATTTTTTGAGCACCTTAGTGCGCCACACGATATATATATATACATGGTGTTTTATTGTATCTTATGCTTCTCATGTTTTGTTGATTTACATATTTCGCAGATGTCTGTCTAATACATAATTAGCCAATGCATTAGTTACAGCATTAAGTCTTCTTGGAATGTGATGATAAGTAATATAATAAAAATCTCTTTCCAATAACTTAACACGTAAATACAACCTTAAAATGCGATGATCTCTGACGGAATATTGTCCGTTGAGTTGGTGGACTACGAGCTGTGAATCTAAATTTACAACCAATGAGCGGATTTCGAGGTTAATCACCTCGGCTAATAATTCAATTACAACACTATATTCAGCCACATTATTTGTTGTACAACCTAGACACACACCTTGAATGTCTACTAACTCACCATGAAGATCGTAGATCACCCATGCCGCAGATGACAGATTGCGAGTACTGTGGGAAGCACCATCATCAAAACCAACGTAAGGTGATCTAGACATCTGTTCAAGAAGCAAAAGACACACTAAGCAGTGATCATGCCGACACACTAAGGCAAAAACAAATGAACACGCATACACACTAAACACACTGTAAAAAGCATATGTATGTACAAAATATAAAGAGCTCGCATGATACTCGTTTCAAGTCAAACCCTTTTCAGGGCTTCGCCTTATCGCACTGATGCATAACTGGCCTAGATAATGTAAGCATCGCTCGGCTTGTTGTATAAAATGATCAACAACACTGATGATCTGCCCATGTCCCCCGACTGAGCGGGGTTTACAAGCTAGAGGATCAGTGCCCCCATGGGCGGAGGGATCGAGGGTTGCAACAGAGTATGATAAAGGATCAGAGCGAGCTGAAACCAAAGCTAGTGAAGCAAGGTTCGGAGGTGGGAGGGAGAAAACACCCATAAGGGCGGGTTCTTTGAAGAGCCCGGCTCCCACACTTTCAAACGGAACTGAGGTATGCTCAACGAAGGGTACGTTTCCCTCAGAAGAGGAAGTGAAAAAAGAGAGTTGATCGACCGTGACAATTTTCCCTTAATGGGGGAAACGAATGACACGAAAGAGGGACGAAGCCACAACACGCATAGCGTACGTCCAGCTCTGGCCCAGAAGGAGGTTGTAGGTGAGATTCGCGTCTACAACCTCAACTTCTACTTCTACAGTCTTCCCTTCTAAGGTAATTGGTAGCCGTTGAAGGATACCATAAGGTCGAGATTCACTCCCGTCGAATGCTTCCAAGGTCATTGGGGACTGACTCAACGTCGGAGACCCGATGGCTTTCCAACATGCAATAGACATAATGCAGGTTGATGCGCCCTCATCAATGACCGTACGATGGATCATTTTAGAATTGATGACGACTTGAATGAGGAAAGCTATCTGATGAGGCAGTCGAGGGACATGGCTCTCGGGGTCGAAGGTGATTAAATCCGAGTCCGCTAGGTCGATGCCACCGATTGCCGATAGCAGGGACTTCCTCTGGGGGGGGCAGCTCTGAAGGACCTCTAGGGCAGACATGGAAGACGGAGCCTACGCTAAGTCCTCCACGATGCTATAGTGCTGGGCAACATGAGCATTCGGGTTATAAGAAAACCTCCTGAGTACCCCTTTGGGATGGGGTCGGATTGTCGTCTCAACTCTCGGTCTCTCGATATGGAGAGGACCAGAGCTGGACGGAGGAGCACTTGAGGGAACCTCTGGCTCCTTCCCGGCAGACAACGGATACTCCTTAACTCGAGTTGATACATGAATAGGAATAGTTCCAGCCATGAAGACCTGGGAACCGAAGGGAGAAGATGAAGAAGGATCAACTACCATCTAGGTTTGCTGAGAGGGAAAGGGTTCTTTCAGAACCGCAGGGACCCCAGGAGCACCTTTCAATAAACGACTAACTTCGGACCGCCTAGAGCAGTCCTTAGTGTAGTGATCTTCCTCACAGATGAGGCAAGGATACTTAGGTTTGCGTTTAGCTCCTTCCTCGGCAGGAGGTTTAGAGGATTCCTGCTTGGGTTGCTCGGATTTATTCTTTCCTTTCCCCTTTTCCTTTTTCTTGCCTTTCGAGGCCTTGCCTGCCGTGGTGGACTGGACGACATTGACCTCGGAAGTGTTACCAGAATTTAACACACCCTGGGAAGTGTTTTCGTTAGATGTAATGGATTTTTGCTTCCCAGAGTTCGATGATTTTTTAGAGGCCTGGTTTACAGAGCCAATGACTCCATCCACAGATGGCTTGGGTGGAGCCTTGGATGTACTAGGCCTGGGGGCGTCTGGCAAGTACTCATACAAAGTACCAGACTGAGAATAAACTAAGTCTAGGTACTGAGCTCACGCGATCGCTTGCTCTTCAGTTACACAGGCTCCCATGGCGATGTCCCGCGCAATCTTGGGGACAAAGGAAGTTGTAAACCAGTTGGTGAGGAGTTGATCAGGTATCCAGAACTTGATCAACCTGCGACACCTTCTCCATTCATGAATATGATCGGAGATGTGTGTAGCAGTATCCTGCTTAAGAGACGTAAGGAGGTGAGTCCCCGTCTCATACTGGATGGGTAACTGAAAATGAGTCAAAATTGCCATAGCCAACGAATTAAAATCTTGGAACGACGCTTGAGTTAACTCAATGTACCATTTAGCTGTTGATCCAGTGAGAGTCCTCTGAAAGAGGCAAAGCTGAATCGAATCGTCGAGCCATGAATTTGACAAACACCATAAGTGATACGTCATTACATGAGCCTGAGGATCTTCTCCGGCCTTCCCATCGAATTTGGGACAGTCACTTGGTATTTTGGTTGGAACTGGCAGCCACTGCGAATTGTGCAGAATGGGATCATTCGTCAACTTTGACACATCGGGCAGTTCCAACGTCGCTAAGAATGGTAGCTGAGGATTAAAAGACATTTGACCCGGATACGAGGTAGAACCAGAATTCCACCCAGTTCCTGGTTGCCCCCATTTCCCTTGTCCCGATGGGCTAGGCCTGAATGGGCCTTGTCCAGTAGGATTTTGACCGTAGGGGTTATTCCCGGAACCGGGTTGTTGATTCTGCCCCCCAGGACCCCATTGGTTACCATATTGGCCAGCAGGTTGTTGATAATTTTGATAGGGATCACCCTATGGCTGTTGGTAATTTTGGTACGGGGTATATTGATTCTGCCCCTGGGGTTGCTGGTATCCGTATTGAGCCTGAGAACCAGGCGGCATTTGATAACCGGGTTGGGATTGGTACCCACCTAAATGCTGGGGTTGGGATTGGTACCAACCCGCATAAGGAGGTTGGGCCTGATACCCACCTGAATAGGGAGGTTGGGATTGGTACCCGCTAGAATATGGAGGCTTGGATTGATACCCGCCAAAATACAGAGGCTAGGATTGATACCCGCCAGAGTATGGAGGTTGGGATTGGTACCCACCTGAGTAAGGAGGTTGGGATTGGTACCCACTTGAATACGGAGGTTGGGATTGATACCCACCTAAATATGGATGCTGGCATTGATACCCACCTGAAAGAGGAGGTCGGGATTGGTACCCGCCTGCATGATGAGCCGTCTGGCCAGAAGGTTGTCCTGGTCGGATCTGAGACGGCCCCGTTCGCCCAGAAGGTCGAGCTTGCTGAGTGAGGGGCTGCCCTTGTGCAAATGAGGTTTGTCCTTGTTGACCAGATGGTTGCTGAGTGGTAGGCCGGCCTTGCTGCACTTAAGGCTGGCCCCCTTGCCCAGAAGGGTTACCTTGCTGGTTTATGGGTTGACCTTGCTGCCCGTAAGGTTGTCCTTGGTTCCCATAAGGTTGCCCCGAAGGGTAGCCTTGCTGGGTACCTGGTTGACCTTGTTGGGCGTTGGGTTGTCCTGGGTTTCCAGAAGGTTGCCCAAGATATGTAAAAGCCGGACCACTAGAGACCAAAGGTTGTCCCTGATTGGGTTGTCCTTGTGGGCCTCCCTGTTGACCTGGGTAATTTTGACCAGCATACTGCTACCCATGATTAGGCTACACGTAGGGCTGTTGACCCTGGTAGGGTGGTACTTGCTATCCTTGTCCCTGATGGTACTGGCCGCCACCATAGCCGGTGGTACCCCAAGCCATGTTCAATGGAACATAAATCTCATCATAAGGGATTTGAGGCAAGGAGGTAAACAAGTAATGATTCTCAGGATCATAATACGGGCCTTGATCATCAGGGTTCTGGACATTACACAAGTATTGAAAATATGCCTCCTCTGCCGTCATATAATCGGAAGCAGGAGGAGTACCACTTGCGGGGTGCACAACTCTAGAAGCAGGTGACGACGGACCACTCTGCGTTGGGCCTCGAGGTGGGCCTACGGCAGAAGTGATAGCAGATGATGTTGTGACAGTGCTGACAACTGGAGTTGACGCCGCGACACAAACGGTCGGGTTGGAGGGGACTGTTGTAACAGCAGTATGGCAGACTTGGGAAACAAACGGTCCTGTGGTAGGGACGATGTTTTGATCCTAAACAGAAGAGGAAGCTGTCGAGTTCATAGCATCCCGCAAAGATCTATAGCACGCCGGCACCGTGACACCCAAAGACGTAACGGTGTAGGGCGTAGAGATGATGGGGGATGTCGCCGGGATGGGAGTATCTATACTCGACATGACAGACGGGCCACTCGACACAGGAGAAGTGTCGCCGATATCGGAAGAAGCCATTGGAGATGGAGCACCAACAAGAGTGGCAGGAAAATCCTCGTCAGAGGGATCCCAAATAGGGTTGTAAAAGAACTCGTAGAAATCGTCCTCTGGAGCTCGAGAATTCAACGGTTGGATGCTCAGAACAATGGGAAGAGCGTCACAGACCGGAGTTTCAGGGGCAATAGAAGATGGAGACCCTTCGTCACTTGGGATCAAAGATAGAGTTGATGGATCGGCCAGGATGACCAAACAAAGACCCTAAGCAAGCTAACGATAAAAACCTACTCAAAACTAAACGTGCACAAGATCTAACCGGGTAAAGTTATCGTGGCCAAATGAATTTTTAAGACACAGAAACTGAACTTGACCTTTTCATGTTTCGAGAGTCGAGAAAAGGACGAAAAGATGACTCTATCTCCTTCGAATATTTAATGAGCACGAAGTGACAAGACGCTCACTTACACCGTTTCTTTTAGGGAGTCTGAAAAGGATCAAAAGTGACTGCTCTGGATATTCTAAGCAAAAGGTTTACCAAGCAACCCATAAAACTGCTTATACACCTTGGCAATCGTATGAGAACCAAGGACTTTCCGTACTGCAGTTAATCTTCCCGAATGCTGTGTTCGGTGCGTTACGGTTCACAAGGTGACAGACTCGGCTTCCTATGGATAAAGGATGCAAGTCTAATGAGTCTCCCCAGTATATACGCGACGGTATGGGAGCCAATCCGTGCGTGCACCTATCGTTTCAACGTGGAGGAATCAAGCCAACCTACAACGGTAAGCTACCAGGTTTATAGACGCCGGAACACGTCTCTAGCCTAGACCTCTAGATATTTGCGTTAAGTTCCAATGCATTTTTAGATAAATTTGGTTTATTTTACGGTTGATCTTGAATTAAGTTTCGATTTTAGGTCCTATCGTATGATCTCTCAAAAATACTTAAATGCAACTACATGCCAAGAACATCATTTTGTTCGATGAATTCTAACTATGAGAAGGTTAGGAATTTTGAATCAAACAAAACGAACTCAAGCAATCAAACAACTAAATGCAACTAACAGCAAGGAAATGAAACTTTTCTCTTGAAAACAAAAAACAACGAAATGTCCTTTTCCTTTACACAATTTAATGCAAAAGATGCTAGTTTGCTTTTCTTTTCAATGGCATAAAAGTGATTTTAAAATGAATTAGAGAGATAGCAACACTAAGTGAAAGAACTAAAATCACTCAATGAAAACACAAGACAATTCCCAAGACACTAAAAACCAGTTTCCCAAATCAAAGGAAAACAAGGGCTTATGAGCTATGTGATCTAAGCTCAACAAGACAACAAGGAATTCAAAGGAGGAAGGCAAATCACTTGGAACACAATCAACCACTTCCAACAATCACCAAATGAATGTGAAGACAAATCCAAAGTTGGCTGGTCAACCAAGAACACAAGATCCCAAACGGGAGGCTTGACACACACGGCCACTAGATGCCCTAGGGCTTGAGTGCAAAATCAATGGAGAAAAGAAAACACCCGGAGAATAAGAGTTCAAAACCAGGAAACAACGACTCAACACACTCCAGCAACTGTAAAAGTCAAGGCAAGATGCAAACCAAGCAATGAAAGCGAAAAAGGAAGGCTTTGCAAAACCCAAAACAAGTAAAAAACGAACCCTCGCGGAACAAGGCTTCGCAAGCAAGCGTGTCACAGCTTAGACAAAATAAAACAAGTCATAAACCAAGTGTAAAGAGCAGGGGACAGCCAAACCAAGAGGTTCAGGAGGCAAATTTGGACAAAAAATACTTTTACAGGATCAGTGCGGGTGACCCCTCAGCAACAAAGCGATGACAAGACAACGCCTGTAGCAACTTTGCACTGTCAGTGCGGAAGGACACAGATAAAGGGCCCTGGCCCGAAAACAAGGTCAGCGTGACTGTTAAATGTATAAGCGCGATGACAGGAAAAGCAAAGAAATAGATGTGCGGTGTCAGCGCAACTGTTCTGAAATAAAACGCGCTGAGGCTAAAAAACAAGCAAAAATGAACCAAAAACCCCCAAACCAAGGTAACAGCGTTTTAAGACAATTAAAGCAGTTCCCAGGATGAACCAGGAAACCAACAACAGCAAACTAATCCCCAATATTTGACAAGAAAGCAATAATCAAATTCAAAAACAAGGATGAACAACAAAGAGACAAGCAATGCTCCCCAGTAGAGTCGCCAAATTGTTGGAGAGGTAAATCCCCTCTATGGATAGAGGCGATCCCTACTAGCCCAAAAGGGG